>JAVIAB010000156.1:64142024-64322024 GCA_032433765.1 Megaustenia siamemsis | reverse complement strand
ATTTTTAATTAGCTCTCTTTTGCTTTGACCTCTTTCAGAACGTCTTCATTACTCTTCTTAGCTGTCCATGGTACTCTCAACATTCTTCTGTAAAACCACATTTCTACAGACTCCAGTGATTTTCTTGTCTGTTGTCCTATTGTCCATGATTCGCATCCATATGTTAAGACTGGCTCTACATAACATTTAAGAACTCTTTTAGTTCAGTGTTGTCTTAGCTTTGGTGAAAAGAAATTATTAAGTGCAAAGTTGAGATAAATTTGGATAAATATAATATTACATTTATTTCTTTTTTGGGGTTACTTTGTATGGTGCAGAAACATGGACATTAGACAAGAAAACAGAATAGATAATTGAAGCCTTTGAAATGTGGATTTACAGAAGAATAGGTAGAATTGGATGGAAAGAAAAGAAAACAAACGATGAAGTTTTAAAACAACTAAAAATAAAAAAAAGAGAACTACTAAATACAATTAAGACAAGTCAAATGAAATGTGTGGGGCATGTTAAAAGACACAACAGCCTACTAAAAGTAATATTGGAAGGGAAAATACAAGGTAAAAGAGGCAGAGGCCGACCAAGACTAACATGGACGAGTAACATCAAAGGATGGACGAGTCAATCTAAGACAACCTGCACCATCAAAGCAAGAAACAGAGTGGAATGGCGAATTATGGTAGCCAACCTTCGTAGCGGAGACGGCACTCGATGATGATGATTGGTTACTTGACTTCACTTTCTTCTACTTCTCAAGGCTTTTTTGTCTATCAGGCGATGTTTTCGGATTGCACACCTGTTTGTTGATGATATTTGGGTAGTCTTGATAAATTTTCTCGGTTCTGAAACATGACAAGAATATAATTCTGATTTTGTACATTACAAAATTATCATAAGAGATATCTTAATTATTTTTTTTTTTTACAATTTGTGTGGTTCGATTATGATTATTTTACGCCAGACGTTACTGGATTAAAAATTATAATATCATAAATCTCAAGTATTATTACATACATATCACATATGGCATCTCTGTGGCTCAGCTACATAATCAGATCTATGTACGACCTTCTACCATCAGCTTGCAACCTTGTGAAGTCGAGGTAGACAGATAACAATCGATGTCCTCTCTGAAGTGGAAGACAAACGACGGAACATGTTCATTCCTCTTGCACGACAGCGCTAGGCCACGGACGGTGCATGTAGCGACACAACAAAGTGCTGCGCGAACTGGCTGCCACCGTGGACGTGGACGGGGCGCGAATGAAGGCCAACACATAAACTTGGACCAGCTACAACAAATACCTAGTTCTTTGAAAGCTGGACAGGCCACACCCCCAAGAAAAACAACTGGAACGACTCAACGATCTCGGACATAGCGAATAACTGCGGGATGGCTGTTGACCTCCCTGGGCGAGTGAAGTACCCAGAGTACATCAAGAGATCTAAAATGCGTTCTGCCAGTGCACTTTATGGGACCAAGATGGACGCACCAAGATGGACGCTTGTTTATATTTGAACAAAGCCCAACGGCCAAGATCTGAATTTGCAGAATTTCGTTCATTCTCAACGGCGGCCGTTATAGTTTAGCTTTTACTAGCACAATGCCTGGAATATAAGCTCAGAACACAATCTTGTCATGCTTTCTCCCTGCATCGAAGGTTGGCGACAATGGAGATTCATTTCACGCTGACTCTTGTAGACGCTGTCTTAAATGAACCAAATTAGTAAACAACCATGCGTCCACTAACGCAGGAGGAGATCAACACCTTCTTTGACAAACTATCTAAATAGTAAATTACATGCTTCATCATATATTTGTATATATCTGGTAGAACTTTTAGTTTAAAATACTTGTCATAACATGACTTGTCAGCATCGGTGAGACTCCCAGATGTTCGTGATAGTTAGGAGGGTCTTATAGTCTGTTGTTTGATGTGTGATGGTGATGGTCTAATCACCAACTAATTACTACATCAAGCTTGGACAGATGGTGCTCGTAAACCTGGGAGGGCCGACCATCTAAGGGCAGAATCCCCCTACATGAAAGACAATCTGCTGCCTTGCAGGAAGATTGGGGACAATCAAAGGCTAAGGAAAGCAAACCTGAATAAAATGCTGGCTGAAATCGGATGCACTGGGCCACTGGCGCAGAACACAGTGCTACGTTTTAACAAGTAATCAATCCGACTGGATCTAACAGACTCTAATTATGATAGAAACTACTGCTGACCGGAAAGGCTTCAAGAAACAGCTGAATATAATACACCGGAATGCGGAGGGCAAATACCACTAAAAACAAGCTCTAGAACTTAAAAATACCTGCAGATACTATTACATGGCATTGGGCCGAAGGGCATCAGCTCAAAGGTCACTGGATCCATAACAACAAAAACAAGCTCTAACAATCAGACTAGCAGAGGAGGAGATAGACGTTGCCTGCATCCAGGAAACTCATCTTATTCCTCAGCACAGATTTATGATCAGGGTTACCAAACATTTAGACAAGACAGGGAAGGTCACAAGGGTGGAATTCTTATACTTATTAAAAATTCCATTCCAGTAAATCTGATAGATGTAGTCACAAACGGAGAGGCATAGATCATTGGTACAGACCTATACATTAACTCGGCTAGTATAAGGATATTTAATATATACTGTCCAAATGACAAATTACTGAAGCTGGAGTCAATGGAAATATCATCATCAAAGTGTCTGGTAGTAGGAGACTTTAACAGCCACTCTGAAAGATGGGGATATAAGGAGTCCAATGTTCGAGGTGAAGAAGTGGAAGAATGGGAAATAGACAACAACCTATTCCTCATAAACTCTAGGGAGGACCCCAAACCTTCTACTCAAGAAGATGGAAAACAACTTCCACTCCCGACCTAGAATTTGCAACTGGAGACATATCTATCAAAATAACCAGAAAAGTGCTCAACCAACTTGGAGATAGTGACCATAGACCAGTCAAACTTTCAGTGGCTATTGTTTACAAACAGGAGTTGCAAATACCTCTTCCCCGCTGGGACTATAAGAGAGCAGATTGGGCAAAATTTGCAAGGCTCACTGATGCATATACTGCGCCTATCAACACCCACGAAAAGAAGGTAAATAATATGGTAGAGCGGTTAACAAATGGAATCCTGAGAGCTGCTAAAGAATCCATTCCCAGAGGAGCAAAAACAAACTACAAGCCATACTGGAGCAAGGAAGTACAACGACTTGAAGAGGAACCGGACTCTGCCAGAGAACTAGCTGAAGCATCACACACCACAGAGAGCAATATTGCCTACAAATTAGCCTCGGCCAAATACAGACGTGAGGTCATGATATCAGCAAGACAGAGCTGGACAGACAAAACAGAGAGCCTTAATCTAGACAAAAATGGTCATAAACTATGGAAACTTGCGAAAGCTCTGAGCGACGAAAACAACGGCCCACCTCCGACATCATTAGCACGCAATCACAACATCCTCCAATGCAAAAGGGCAGCAAATCTACTGATAGAGACTTACAAAAACATTAGTAGAATAAACATTCCAATAGACAAACACAAAGCTGCAAGACGGGAAAACCAAGATGCAAAACACATTCCTTTAGCACCAGAAGAGCATCAGACGACCATCTTTACCCCAACTGAATTAGATATTGCCCTCAAAGGATTGAAGCTCAAAAGTTCCACTGGTAAAGATTGAATCTCAAACGAAATGCTCCAAAATCTGGGACAGAAAGCCAAGAGCCAGCTTCTAAGGATAATAAATGCTAGCTGGAAGAGAGGTCATGTGCCGGCAATCTGGAAAGAAGCTATTATGGTGCTCATTCTCAAGCGTGGAAAGGACCCACTAGACCCAAGTAGCTATAGACCAATTAGCCTACTGAGCTGCCTGAGTAAACTCATGAAAAGGCTGGTTAACAGAAGACTTAAGTGGCATTTGGAGACAAAACAACAAATCGTACCACAACAAAGTGGCTTCCGTCAGGACAGATCAACTGAAGATCTGGTCACCTACATTGCACAGGAAATAGAGAATGCTCTACAAGAAAAGAAACACACACTGGCAGTGTGGGTCGACATGGGGAAGGCTTTTGATAGGGTTTGGCGAGAGGGTTTAAAGAACAAGCTTTTTAGACTTGGCATCCAGGGTCGTTTATTCAATTGGGTCTCTCAATACCTTCAGGATAGAACGGCCAGAGTACAAGTTCAAGGTCAACTAAGTAAGAAGGTCTCTATAGAACAGGGTGTTCCACAAGGCGGAGTCTCGTCACCAACACTCTTAATTAATTTTATAAATGACATCGTAATGGACATTCCATCCAGAATACACTCAACAATATACGCAGATGATCTGGCGTTATGGGCTCCCGAGGAAAGTATGTCGGTGGCTGGACCCAGGATGCAAGATGCCCTAGGTGAAATTGAAAAATGGACGAACACCTGGTTCTTACCAATCAACGAAAAAAAACTACGTACACAATTTTCAGCCTATCAAGAAATACACTCTCTGCAAACTTAAAGATAAAATACCATACACTCCCTATTGACTAAAACCCAACAAATCTTGGCGTCACCATGAATCGCAGAATGACTTGAAAAAATCAGAAAGACAGACAAGGAAAAAGCCAGAAAAAGAACAAATATTATGAAGAAATTGGCAGGAACGGACTGGGGGCAGACAGCAATATTTTGAAAAGACTATACGTAGGAAGAGTCAGACCAGTTCTAGAGTATGGAGTCACAGCCTATGGCTTCCAAATCACACCTTAGCAAAATTAACAGAACACAGAACCAAGCTGCCCGTATCATCACTGGTGCTATGAAATCTACACCTATCAAGACTCTAGAAACAGTAACAGGTTTACAACCCTTAAATGACAGATGGGTCACTAAAGTATTACAACAAGCGGAGAAATATAGAATGCTCCTTAGCCACCCCATGCACCAAAGAATAACTGGTTCCGGAATTGTACGACTAAAGAGGAGCAACTTCGCTGCAATTGCCAATGAACTAACTACTGGAGCCCAGTACCTTCCCAAACAATATCGAAACCCTTGGGCCCATCTGATATGTCTCTTCGTGGAAAGCATAAAATACCATAACTTAAGGAAAATATAACAGGAATCATGAAAAAGGCACCCAATCAGACACAGAAAGAAAACACGTAGCAGAAAAACAAATACACGATACCTACCCACAGGACTCTTGGTCCCACATATACACAGATGGATCTGCTACAAATGCCGCCAGAAATGGAGTTGGAGGTGTGTTCTTGACGCTGAATAATCAGGACGAGATCACCAAGTCAATAGCTACTGGAAAATTCTCAAACGACTTTAAAGCAGACACTGAAGCAATCAGAGATGCTGCAACACTGGCTACTCAACACAAAAATAGCATGCACAATAAATTAGTCATTCTGACTGATGCACTGTCAGTACTATCAGCTCTAAAAAGCCCCAAGAACAATGAACTAGATGACTTGAGAACAACCCTGGACCAACTATGCAATAACTTCCAGAGCGTAGTCATTCAGTGGATACCATCATACTGTAATATACACGAGAACGAACGCGCAGACTAATTAGCTAAAGAGGGAGGGAGATTACCACAAGAGAACCATCCGCTAAGTTATGATGAAGCCAAATCCATCCTCAAGGGTCAGTTCCATGAAAAAAATGAAACGAGAACACCCAAAGCATAACGTGAGTGACGGATACCACCAACTATCAAGTAGTGATCAAGTCATCATACTTCGCCTACGCACTGGCCACAATAGAATGAGATATCACATGTTCACCAAATTCAAAATAGGTACAACAAGCCTATGCCACTGTACACTGGACAATATGACTACAAAACATGTTCTACAGGATTGCCCCTAGTACACAGACATGAGAAGAGCAATGTGGTCCACACCCACCTCCCTGAAAGAAAAACTATATGGGGCAATCAATGCGCTTAAACAGACAGCTGACTTCATGAGAGAGTCTGGAATCCTACTCTGATTGAGTCTTGATCGCAGAGAGAGAGAGAGAGAGAGAGGGTACACTTTACACATCAGATATGGCCCACGTCATATTAACCGAGTGTCATTCGAATCCAGGATAGAGGAAGTGCATATATTTAAACAAGCCAAATACAAGGATCTCGCCACCTAGCTGAGACAGCAGGGATTCCAGGTCAGAGTTTACTGTGGATCAGGTCACTATGAAAATTAGTGCCAGAGGACTCACGATCTCATCTCTCTACGACCTATTAATGAGGTTAGGAATTAAATGAAGGGGGTACGAAAAGAATAATGAAGGCTATTGTTGAGCCAGTCGAAAGAACACCATGCTGGCTCTGATGAAATAGAAACATATCAACAATCGGATGTTCTGACGATGAGGCGACTAATTTATACATCGACTACTCCTGACTCTCATGTAATTCAACAGCACTGCGATAGTTTAATCTTTGAATATATATCCAAAGCGGTAGGGTTCGATCCCAACCGACGGGGTCTGGTACACCCAGCCTTTAATGGGCACCGGATTCTTTTTCGGGGAAAGTAAATCGGCACGGGCGTAATACTGACCACACTACCCCAAAAATCATGTGCCGAGGGTCTGTGAAATGTATGGTCACTAACACCATATTCCCTATACGCAACTTGGCGTGACGGGGTACTTTACTTTTTTTTTAAATATATCCAAGGCGCGAACGATAAACTATGAGAAATTGCATCATCAACGGTGGGTGTGCCACACCCTACGTTTACAATACCGACTGTTTAAATTAATAGAGTTTCGAGCCTGACCTATCTTTATCATTTATTATCAGTTACCGATCCATTCCATCATGCCGAGTAACGCCATGACAAGTAGCAGCATGTACGTGAGTGTATATAAAAGGACTTTCCAAATACAAGCCATTTTAGACTACCACCACCACCAAAAGGTCATCAATATGCTTGGTTAAAGCTAAGACAATAAGTATACCAGCGGGTATAGACCGTAGATTAGACCAGAGGTGTTGTGTAGAATAAGTGTAGTTATTTTGTGCCAAATCGAATATATTTTACGCGTTAGAGTTCGAATAGGAGCCGCGATAGCTCAGTGGTTAGTGAACTTGACTAGAAAGGACAAGAGGTAGGGTTCGATCCCAACCGACAGCTTCCGGTACACCCAGCCTTTAAAGGGTATCCACCTCCCTTAGAGTGTCAAGAAGCTAAAGGGCCGAAACACTTGCTCGACATAGGGAGATGGGAAGTCATCTTCTGATGGTCAGATTGCCTCCTGCTGCGAAGTTCTGTATAAAGAGTTCCCAATTACTGACATTTTTGCCGAGTGTCACTAATCTGAACCACTCCAATAACATGTTTATCTTAAGAATGAGTGGGATGTATTTTCCTCATGACAGCTTTATCCACAAATGTAGCAACATTTTTATGGTTATAACTAAAACACTACTTTGAAATTAAAGAGAGCAGCCGTGATCAATGCTCTGTAGTGTGTCTCCTGTATGGGGTTCATTGCGAGTTCTGCTATTTCGTTAATTTAAACCTTCGTTATCGCTTTACCACTCTTTATCCGTTCTTTCTTCTGGGTCTTAGACAAAACTGTCTGTTCCTGAATATTCCTTCCATTCTTGTTTTAACAGCAGGGAGCCATGGTTAATGAACTCGCCTACAAAGGGTCAAAGGTCAAGTCCCATTCGCATAATCGAATTCTAAGTTCATCTACGCTTGGATGTACACTGGATTTTTGTTTCTGGAAAGGAAAGAGGGAATGGTTGGCCACATTACCCAAAATATGTGCCGATGATTTGACAAAAAATGTATCTAAAACCATACTCCATAAATGTCACTTGACGAGAGGGGTTCTTACGTAATTCTAATGTTTATCAAAGTAATCATTTTAATGTTTGACTACATTGGTATGTAGTAATCAGTTGGGTTTGTCTTGTTTTGTCTTAAAGCCACGGTTTAAAACGAATGCAAACTCTTGGACTATAAGATTGTATGTGGCTTGTTGTAATGACTGTCTTGAATTCTAGGCTTTCACTGGAGAATTTTGAACATCTCCTGCCTAGAGGTGCTAAAATACTAGATCTTCTATATCAGTATATTCCATTACTGCGAGGAACATGGTGATCATTGATCTTTAGACCAACCTGTTTTGAGGCAGGTTATTTCCAGGGTGACCAACAAAGTCGAGGCAAGATCTTGGTCAGCTGATAGTCCGGCGAACGTGATATTGCTACCGCAGGTCGTAGGCGTTTAAGTTTCCTCTTCGGTTGTTATGAAATCTTCACATTTGAAAACCACAATTGTTACTACAATGAAAGTAACAGCATATTCTAACCAACTTTAATTTATCATAGAAATAGACAATGATATGTAAATATTATCAAGGAAACGTTTGAGGCGAGAGATAAACAAACAAATTAGGAACAATGGTATGTATATGTTGCTTAGCTGGCTGTGTGTTGAAGTACAGATTTCTCGTGGCAAGGCGCTGTATTGAGAGGTACGGCTTTGATCCTAGATCAAGATTTCTATTGTTCTTTGCATTTTTCTTTATTGATAGTGAATTTTAACTACTGCCGCTTTACTTTCCCAGAAAAAAATACAGTACCCATTTAAGGCTGGTTAACCCGGAGCCGTCGATCAGAATCGAAACCGACCTCTTGTCCTTTGTATTCCAGTTCACTAATTGAGCTATCGCGGCTCTCCCACTGCTGTATATACAAAAAATAAGTAAAGAGCCCACGCCACGCCAAGTGGTGTATAGGAAATATGGTGTTAGTGACCATAAATTTTACAGACCTTCAGCACATGATTTTTGGGGTAATGTGGTCGGTATTACGCCCGTACCGCTTTACTTTCCCAGAAAAAAAATCCGATACCCATTTAAGGCTGGGTAAACTCGGAAGCCATCGGTTGGGATCGAACCCTACCCCTTGTCCTTTATAGCCCAGTTCACTAACCACTGAACTATCGCGGCTCTCCCACTGCTGTATACATATCATTATTTCTAATTTGTTAGTTTATCATATAAGAATCATATACATATACCAATTTTATTTATTAAATGAGTAAGCGAGAGAAATGACAATTTCGGTAAATAACTATGGAGAAAGCCGTTCTTGAACAGCAATTTATGTCTGAAAACCAAGAAAAGTCGAGGTTATTACATTCACTGTTGGGTCTGTGGGCGGTGATAGAACCAAAAAATGAGATTTATTTGTAAGTCAAAGGAAAATAAAAATGGGAAAATGTGGGTTATATGGCAATAACGTTACATGTGAGAGCGGAAATGTAAATAGTAAATGATGCTCAAAGTAGATTTCGAGGGACACTAAGTTAGTGCATTGTCTTGTCAAGAGCGAGTTTCACGGGGGTGGATAACCTTTAATTTTCTGAGTGCCAGTCCGAAAACTATGAAGGCGCCGAGGGCCAGATACCATCACTTAATAAAGCCATTATATAAATTACCTTTTAATTTCCATTCACAAGCGATTGTAATTTTAAAGTCTTGTTAGTGATGGAGAGTGGAAGACAGAAAAGCTAGTGGAATTAAAACGATAAAGGTGGAGCAGAAAAGGCGGCAGGGAGAGATGAGAGAAAATTAAAAAATAAATGATAAATAGAAAGTTTACCGGTTTAATGAGAGGGTTGTACATGAGCTTCACACACAGGGTTGCCTGTTTGGTGGTATTTGGTTATCAGTAATGTGTAGTATGTTTTCTAAATTTGTATCAGTTAAATGATTTTTTGCTTTTGATTTAGTCCACTTAAGTTTTAAAACAAAAAAATTACTCACAAAAATAAGCGCTTCCAAACAATTAAGTAACTTTTTGGGCTTTTCGAGTAATCATTGGAAATTGTTCATATGGAAAATAAGTTGTATCTTCGAGTCCCTTACAGCTGATTTCAGACTATATTATTTTGCTTGCATGTAAGTAACTTCCATTTGTATCTCTGCCGGAGCAGCATTTACATCGATATCAAATGGTGCTGAGAAACATTATAAACTTGCTTGCTGTACAGTAAAATATTTGAAATGCTCCACGAACTGGCGGTAAATATTATTAACGACGTCATCATAGCCGATGAAATTGATCAGAGATTTCTTCTAGATTGGCGTTTCCTTCTCCCAGGTTACTCTCCTACAGTTTCAGTTTTTGCTCTCTGGAAATCTTTGATATGCCACTAAAGTTCGTGTACGAGTTGTCATTGTGTTTGTAATTTGAGATTAAGGTCATTAAAATGTTAGAGTTGTGTCAATTAAAAACGCTATATGGCAGATTCATGGATAGTCCAATAATTCTTTTACTGGACTACCCTTCATATCCATGAAAAGTTCTACTTCAGCACTTCATAATAGTAGAGTAGATTGTCATATTCTGAATCGATATCATGAAGGAATTCTTGGAATTAACGAGGGTTGAGCACTCTTGCTTTTATAAAGTTCACACACGATACCACGACTGGCATGACGTCAGCAATAGTTAACACTTTGACGCACAGTGGTGAATAGTACAATGTAGGAATAAGACATCAAGATAGCCTAATTTGATTTGTAATAAGTGAGATTTTATTTTGCCAATCAGACCTGACTTTTGACAAGTCATAGCTGATGCTCCTTCTGTTGTCACTCCATAAAGCCTGTCCCAATTTTATCCAACATCGTTAAGACCGAGCTCCAGTGCATCCAAAATGTCATCGTCTGTTGTGCCAATGAGTGGTTCTAACGTTACTATGTCCCGTGTAATGTTAAAGAATTTGTGGATGCCCCTAATAAAGAAAACTAATTTCTATTTATTCATCATATCACTTGACTCATCTAAGGCGACGGAGATGGCTACTAATTCTGACGCACGCTCTTTTAAGTTTTTTTAAAACATCTTCCACATGTTATATCTACTTGTTCCGACAATCTGCGTGAAAGACTTACTTGATGAAATAAATAGCTCTTATCAGGACAAAGCACTTTAGCAGCTGCTTGAAAACACTCTTCAACAAATTCTCCTTCGGAAAATGGGTCCAAACTCTTCGCAACTTTTTCACTAATAATATAGCTCACACAAACAGCATTCCTTGAACATATATTGACATTGTAAAACACACTCTGTTGAAGTTCCAATGACTTCTTTAAATGTGCTATTTTGTCTTCCTTAACTTGTTAATTAGTGAACTCTAATTTTCATGTTTGGTTTAAACTGACGTCTCAGGTTATTGAGTTATTGAATTATTTGCGGGTCATCATCATTGCTATTTTAGCAGCAATAAGTCGGAAGGTCTGGCATTATATCAAAACAGTCAAAGTGCCGTTAGAACATCGGAAGGTCTGTCAGAATGGTTTCAGGTTACAACAGGTGTAAGACAAGGATGCGTCCTCTCACCACTCCTCTTCATCATATATACTGACAAAATAAATCAGGGAACAACCAACAACAAGGACAAATCAAATAATAACATAGAGGTAGAAAACTCCAACATCAACGAGCTACTCTTCGCAGATGACCAATGCCTAATATATGAGGATGAAAACCTGCTACAACAGCATTTAACATCTCTAGATAAAAGCTGCACAAACTACAGTATGAAAATTAACACAGCAAAAACAGAGGCTATAAGAATAAGCAAATTAAGACACCCATTAAACATTAAGATCAAAGATAAAGAAATAAAACAAGTAAGGGATTCAAATATTTAGGCACAATGTTCACAGAAGATGGAAAACTAGACAGAGAAATTGACACGAGAATACAAAAGGCAAATGCTGTCACACACCTGCTTTCACCATTGCTAAGACATCCAAATATTTCTAAGCCAGCTAAACAACAAATGATAAATAGCATCTTCATACCAACTTTGTGCTATTAAAATCAAACATGGACCCTTTCTAAATCACATTTAAGAAAGATCAATACATGTGAGATGCGATGCTTGAGAAAAGCAACAAACAACACAAGAAGAGATAGAATACCAAATGAAACCATAAGAAAAATAGTAGGAACAAAACCCTGTCAGGAATATATAGAACAACAACAACTTAAATGGTTTGGCCACCTGGTCAGAATGAATCCTTATCAATCACCATCAAGGGCGTTCGTCTCGAGAATGCATGGAAAAAGACCAAGAGGTAGACCCAGAAGAAGATGGATAGATGCAGTGACAGAGACATATAACAACTAAAGATAGTCACTAATTCAGACAGTTCGAGCAGCTCAAGAACGACAAATGATATAAACCACGACACCTTTTAGGTATCAGTGAAAAGAGAAAAGATGAAAGAAGATCATCATTGCACTCCGAACATGTCCATAGGTGCTCAGATCCTGTGACGTAGACAAAAGTGACCTTAAGTATTTTTGACTTCTGCAATTACTCTACCCATTGCATGCGTGCAGAGCCCACCTCCACTTTTTTTAAAAATCATACTCATCGAATAACTCATTATGCAGGCGTGGGTGTAGTCTTGTGGCTCTAACCAGTTGAATGCCTTGGTCACTGCCATCACCTCCATCGTCATGCTACTCGTGGTCATAATGTATACACCACAGTCGTCCTTGACTATTCTGCCTTCCGAGCGTGCTGTAACTGCCCATGCACTCCATTGGTGTCGTATTATAGATCCGTCTGTATAGATGACTGCATCTTTCTCATCGGTGTTATCCCAGATGAGGCCGTTGATCTCCACATTGACTACGACTGAGTTCTGTTCCCTACATTTTCTGTCGAGTGTGACAATACTGGAGAATGTCCCTCTAAATGACGTAGGCACGAGTATCCACTCCTCGCCAGCACTGATACTGGTAAGACCGTAGACCTGTTTGATGACATTTTCTGCTCGGCCCACCCATGATTTGTCTATTTTTAGCATGACACCTTTCCCTGTGTTGAGCTCGTGGTGCAACGGATGCTCTTTATCTGCACTTATCTTCGGGTATGCTCATGCCCCCCCAGATCTTGAATCTGTCATCCACGGTTGGAAAATCAAGAAGATACCTCATTGCTACACAGGGAGTGTCCCTCGTACACCCCAAGATAATGCGCATAGCTTCATTCTGTACTTTCTCCAGCCTGTCAATTTGAGTCGTACTGACAGTAAGAATTGCCAGGGCATACTCGATTGGTGCGAGGACTAGTCCCTGGAATAGAAAGGTACGTAGCCTCTGCTAGATGTTGGCAGCTGCCATGACCTTCAAGGCGGCTAATCCGTTGCGGGATTTTGTTATCATATGGTCGACGTGGTCCCGAAAACATAGTCTGACGTTTCAGGTTACATTTTTTTAAGAACAGACAATTTTCTATTACATATTATACAACATGGGGTTATCGCGATAAAGCAGAATACATAAATAATCCAAAGTTCATCTTTTTGAAACGCACACAATTGTGTATCTATTGTGTATCTATTGTGTATCTATTGTGTATCTACTTTCCTCCTTTTGCCGGATAGTCCCATTGTGTAATTAATGGGTGAGAAGCGGTTATTCACCTTAAAGACATTGCTATTTTATTAAAAATTGCTTCACATTCGCCCACCACCGCAATTCGTGAAAGGTTTGGTTTCTTTAAAAATCGGAGTTGAACACGAGCACCACGTGGCGACTGCATTGGTCAAGCTCCTTTATCACATGGTCATCTAAGTTCAAACAGACTCCAGGTAAACGGTAAACACTGGATAGATAGTTATGTTGTGTTGGTCTGTTTGGAACAGTTTTCAAATAAACGGTAAACACTGGATAGATAGTTATGTTGTGTTGGTCTGTTTGGAACAGTTTTCAAATAAACGGTAAACACTGGATATATAGTTATGTTGTGTTGGTCTGTTTGGAACAGTTTTCAAATAAACGGTAAACACTGGATAGATAGTTATGTTGTGTTGGTCTGTTTGGAACAGTTTTCAAATAAACGGTAAACACTGGATAGATAGTTATGTTGTGTTGGTCTGTTTGGAACAGTTTTCAAATAAACGGTAAACACTGGATAGATAGTTATGTTGTGTTGGTCTGTTTGGAACAGTTTTCAAATAAACGGTAAACACTGGATAGATAGTTATGTTGTGTTGGTCTGTTTGGAACAGTTTTCAAATAAACGGTAAGATAAGAATGAATGGAATCTCCACAAGTTTCTTCTCTTTTGATAGTCTGTTCCCCTACGTTATTGCCATATATAGAAGTAAGCCTGAGGGCTGAAGGAGAAACCCCGGAAACCCCCAACTACGGTGCCATTTTCAGCTTTGCGAGCAGGAGCGGTTGTGGAGAGAATTACGTCAGCCGTCTGTGGCTTTTATAGCTGAAAACGTCAAGGGTGTTTTTGTGTTTCCCTTTCAGCCCTCAGGCTTACTATTATAGAAGGATGTGCCTAGACACACAGTGATCCAAGATATTTTGACAGCAGTCATGTTGACACCTAAAGTTTACAATTTCGTTATTGATAAGTAATGTCCACTGTGTGATAGACATTTAAAGCAATAAATGATTAAACGGTAGTTCCTGGCCGAATGATTGGTTAATTAAATCTGACGTAAGTAGGATAAGAAGTAACATGGATATATAATAGAACCACTTCAGTCAGTTGTGGAAGGATAATGTAACTAATTAATTGTGTAATTAACTAATTAATTCATTGATAAACTAAGAAAATAGGACAGAAAATTAAATTGAATACACTAATTTATTGTTTATGGAAGGCCTCGGTATCACCGCAAACGAATTAAAATCCATAATTGCTCAACCGCCCGTGCCAGTGGAATCATCCGAATTACCAACTCATCTCTCAAACAAAGAAAGGTAACTGTAGTCCCCATCGCAGCAGTCTCAGCACACGCCAAAAGACATAAGGCGAAACCGCGCAGAAAGT
This sequence comes from Megaustenia siamemsis, assembly GCA_032433765.1. Classification (NCBI taxonomy): domain Eukaryota; kingdom Metazoa; phylum Mollusca; class Gastropoda; order Stylommatophora; family Ariophantidae; genus Megaustenia; species Megaustenia siamemsis. The sequence goes on along the minus strand of JAVIAB010000156.1, from coordinate 64,307,168 downwards.
GAACACAGCCAACTGTTCCCTGTCATACGATATCATCATTCATCGTAAACAAGCGGGATATCGAAGCAGGATCAAAACGGATGAGACACACAGCTCACGGTGTGCACAGAGCACTTAACTCAGTAGCTCCTGCAACAAGCCGGTCTTGGAATATGAGGAAACTGCAAGAAGGAACACTTTTCAGACATAGCCATCAATGGTTCCTGCCGCCTATCCACCATATACCATGGAAGTTCACGTCCTCCCGAAAATGATGATCGTCATAGCACTTGATGATGTTAGGCCATCATTGATGACTCCAATTCCAAACATATAGACCCACAGTGGTGGTAAGTTATCATTTCCAATCCAACAGAAGCCACATGACCTGTAGTTAGTAAAACCACAGAGAGAATATGATTTTGTGACCTTCACTGATTCACTCTTAGATGTGAATGTGTAGTTTACACAAGAGGAGAAGTTTTCAACTACAGTGATCCCATTTAAGGCAATTCTGGGATAGCAAGGCAAGTCTCCTTTATAGCAGCAGAACTTGATGTTCTCCGCTCCCTTCTTGTAGCTGCCGCCACACGATTCTGATATCTCATTAACTTGGACATCATTCAAGAACAATGTCAGATTAACATTCCATAGATATGGCTCTGCTGATGAAATGCTTGGTGCAACAGTTGTATCAATCATACTGGAGGTTTTGGTCTGTGGTCATTAATATCACAGACGGCACATGATGTTGTTATATTCAGTATTTCTTTCTGGGGTGTAAATATGTGGCACACACATGGAGAGTGATTTATGGTCACAGTAATCCCATTAAAGGCAATGCTAGGGTAGCATGGTATAGCTGTTTCAGAACAGCATAATCCTGTGATGTTTTCTGTGTTCGCTATAAAGCTGCTGCTGCTGCTACACAATCCTGACCAATTATAGGTGTGGACATTATTCACTTGCAATGACAAAACTGCTTTGTTTACATCATAAACCTCTGGAAGCGAATCATTTATGGGACTAATAGTGCAATTTATTCTTCCATCGGGGATATCTTCATTGAGTCCCCCCAAAAAAGTCTTTTAATTATCTATTTAACTTAACAATTGGCTCACTATCTCATAAACTAGTTAACTAACGAATAGATTAACTAATTAATTAAGGATGTAACTCACTCATTCACTAATAGTATTTAATTAGCTCACTCACTTTCTCAAGTAATCATTTACTCATTCATTAACTCTGTCAACCATTCAATCAAGCGACCAGTCAGCTACTGGATAAATAGCTATAAATATAACAAACTAAATAGCTATAAATATAACAAACTAAATAGCTATAAATATAACAAACTATTAATTAACTAAATTAAAGACAATCAAGGTAATGTTATCATGTCATCATCATCATCAAGTACCGGGCCTACTGGCGTAGGTGATCATGTCTCTCCACAATTTTCGATCACGGCAGCTATTTATCATTTCTGTTGTTGACCTTCTGCCAAGCCATTCTCTTAAGCTGTCTGGTATTTTTTTCTCTTTGCTTCCCTCTATCTCTTCGTCCCTCAATTTTTCCAGTTGTTACAATATATTCCAGCTGTTCTCTTCTCATTACATGGACAAAAAAATTATGATTGTTTCTTCCTAATATTAGAAATTAGCTCTCTTTTTGCTTTGGCCTCTTTCAGAACGTTTTCATTACTCTTCTTAGCTGTCCATGGTATTCTCAACATTCTTCTGTAAAACCACATTTCTACAGACTCCAGTGATTTTCTTGTCTGTTGTCCTATTGTCCTTGATTCGTATCCATATGTTAAGACTGGCGCTACATAACATTTAAGAACTCTTTTTCTTGTGTCTATTGTCAAAAATGGATTGCATATTATCTTCCTCATTTTTTGAAAAGCTGCTTTTGCTTGAGCCATTCTGCATCTCACCTCTTTTGTACATCTTCCGTCTGAGGTTAACAAAGTTCCCAAATATTTAAATTCATTTACCTGTTTTAATATTGTTCCACTTGTCTTTATTTTCCACTGAGGTGATACCTTTTCCTTTGTTGTTACCATTACCTCTGTCTTTTTGCTATTAAGGCTGAGTCCTTTATTGTTGCTTTCCTTTTTGCTCTCCAACATTTCTTGTAACTCATTTTCACTCTTAGCGATTAAGACTGTATCATCGGCATATTATCATGTAGTATTACTATCATAATCATCATCGAGTGCCTTCTCCGCAACGAAGGTTGGCTACCATGGATCGCCATTCTACTATGTTTCTTGCTTTGATGGTGCAGGCTGACATAGATTGACTTGTCCATCTTTTGATGTTACTCGTCCATGTTAGTCTTGGTCTGCCTCTGCCTCTTTTACCTTGTATTTTTCCTTCCAATATTACTTTTAGTAGGCTGTTGTGTCTTTTAACATGCCCCAAAAATTTAATTTGTCTTGTCTTCATTGTATTTAGTAGTTCTCTTTTTATTTTCAGTTGTTTTAAAACTTCATCGTTTGTTATCATTTGTTTCCATCCAATTCTACATATTCTTCTATAAATCCACATTTCAAAGGCTTCAATTTTCTGTTCTGTTTTCTTGTCTAATGTCCATGTTTCTGCACCATACAGGAATATTGAGAAGACGTAACATTTTGCCATTCTTAGTTTCAGCCCTGCTGATATTTGTTTTGTTGTTAGTATATTTTTCATGGCATTAAAATTTTTATAAAAAGTATTACTATAATCTACCTTTTTTGGGCATGTGATGCGAAAAGAAGGCATTGGGAATATTATAACAACCGGCAGAATAAATGCAAAGAAGAGCCGAGGAAAACTAGGAGAATAAAATATTGAACATCTGATCCAAATGGCACAATAAACGATCAACGACTAAAATTATGACACTCATGAGGGACCGAGTGATATGTGGACAGATGGAAAGAGATGATTTCCTACGCCAAACGAAATGGAATATGATGATGAGTATTACTGTCGTTGGGTAGTTGAATGTTGAGTCTCTACTTCTCTAGGTCACTTCCTTTGGGGTTAGTGCTCTCTCCCTTGATGGCTTTTTTTCCATGAAAAAAGATCTCGCTCTACCCTCATTAACAAACGTTCAAACTAACTAACCAACCGTCTAATTAACTATTACACTAATCAACAAACCAATAAATTATCTAATTATTAAAATATCTAATTAACTATTAAATTTACTAATTAACCAGTTAGCTAACTTGCGGATTAATTAGCTAACAAATAAAGTAATTAAGTAGATAAATTAAATGTCTTATCAAGCTAGCTAATTAACATAATTTATTATCTAGCTATTAAACTAAATAGTAATGCACTAATTAGCTAACAATCTTGTTAATTAACTAATCAATTAACTAGTTAGTTAACAACCTATCAAACTAATTAATGAATAAGCAAATTAACAATCTAATTTATTAACTAGCAGTTTAAATAATTAGCTAACCTGTTAACTAATTAACTACTATCACTACCACTATTACTATTACCATCACCACTACTACTATCACCACTACAACTACTACTACTGCTGCTACTACCACTACTGCTGCTACTACTACTACTACCACTACTACTAATGTTTCCGTATACTACTACTACTACTACTACTACTACTGCTGTTATGATACTACTACCACTACTACTACTACTACTACTGCTGCTATGCTGCTAATACCACTACTGCTGCTACTACTACTACTACCACTACTTCTGCTGCTAATGCTGCTGCTACTACTACTACTACAACTGCTGTTATGATACTACTACCACTACTACTGCTGCTATGCTGCTATTACCACTACTGCTACTACTACTACTACCACTACTACTACCACTACTACTTCCACTGCTAATACCACTTCTACTACCACTACTACTACCACTACTACACCACCACTACTACTACTGCTGCTGATGCTGCTACTAGTACTACTACTACTACATCTACTACACTGCTGCTGCTACTGCTAATACTTCTGCTGCTGCTTCTACTAGTTCTTCGTCTTCTTCTTCTCTTTCTTCTTCTAATTATCTATCAGGCTAACCGACTAATTAACAAAATAATTAACCAACTTCTTCTTCTTCCTCTTTCCTTCCTCATTTGCCTTTCAGCGTCGAGGGGAGATAATTTGCGGTCTTTTTGCTCTTCTGTTCGCCTCTGCTGCTGTTATGTTTCCTAGTGCTTCTAATGTTCCATCGATCCATCTTATTCCTGGTCGACCCTTGGGTCTGGTATTCCCACAACGTTTATTGAAGGGTCGTTGTGTTGGTTAGAGTTCTCAGTAGAGGTTATTTTATTACGTCATTCAGAAACTGACAAATCTCTCTCTCTCTCTGCGATCACGACTCAATCAGAGTAGGATTCCAGACTCTCACATGAAGACAGCTGTCTGTTTAAGTGAATTGATCGACCCCACAGACAGAACATCATAATTAGAGTCTGCCAGATCCACTCTGATTGAATACCTGTTAAAACGTTGCACTGTGTTCTGCGCCAGTGGCCCAGTGCATCCGATTTCAGCCAGCATTTTATTCAGGTTTGCTTTCCTTAGCCTTTGATTGTCCCCAATCTTCCTGCAAGGCAGCAGATTGTCTTTTCTGTAGGGGGATTCTGCCCTTAGATGGTCGGCCCTCCCAGGTTTACGAGCACCATCTGCCCGAGTCACTAGAGGTGACTAACACAGACATGCACACACAAATATATGAGATATGACTAAACACAAACACACAAAGATATGAGACATGACTAATATAGACAGACACACATTAAGATATGAGATGTGACTAGAATGGACATACACACAAATATGTGAGATATGACTAACATAGACATGCACACAAGAATATGAGACATGACTAACATAAACATGCACTCACATAGATAGGAGATGTGACTAACATAAACATGCACACACAAAGATATGAGATATGACTAAACACACAACGATATGAGCCATGACTAATATAGACAGACACACATTAAGATATGATATGTGACTAAAATGGACATACACACAAATATGGGAGATATGACTAACATAGACATGCACACAAGGATATGAGATGTGACTAACATAGACATGCACACAAAGATATGAGATATGACTAACATAGACATGCACACAAAGATATGAGATATGGCTAACACAGACATGCACGCACAAATATATGACACATGATTAACACGGACACACACCAAGATATGAGATATGACTAACATGACACAAACCAAGATATGAGCACACACACACAAGCTAAGATATGAGCCATGGCTAGCACAGAAACACATTAAGATATGAGCCATGGCTTCACGGAAACACACCAAGATATGAGCCATGACTAGCACTGAAACACATTAAGATATGAGCCATGGATAGCACGGAAATACACCAAGATATGAACCATGGATAGCACAGACACACACCAAGATATGAACCTTAGTCAGCACAGACACCCATTAAGATATGAGCCATGGCTAGCACGGATATACACCAAGATATGAACCATGGCCAGTACAGACACACAAAGATATGAATCATGGCCAGCCCAGACACACACCAAGATATGAGATACGACTAGCACCGATATACACCGAGAATTGAGCCATGGCTGTCATAGACATCCATCAAGATAGTAACCATGGCTATCACATACACACACAAAGATATGAGCCATGGTTAGCATAGACAACCACCAAGATATAAGCCACGACTAACATATACACTTGGTAACGTCCACCAAAGTTTGTCTGAGGTTCTTGGTAAAGTTTCTACTGACGACCACGAAGATCCAAAACTTGCAGGCATGGTGGGCGTGGCTGACGTGCTGGAAGATCAGCCGAATAAGACCTTCAAAGAATGTTAATTTCATGTTCCCTGAGTTTTGAGTCCGCATCAGATAGTACAGTCTGGCCACGTGGCTGGGTGCGTTCATGATGATGTAAGATAGAGACAAGGCAAAGAACATCCTAGCCACACGAACCTGGGCGCTAGCTCGCACTGAGTTGCACCTAGGATCGTTGATCGGTTTCAACTCGGAAACTTCCAGCATCGGCAGGCCACTGAGCCTCTTACACCGGGACTTGTGTATGGTGGACAGAACGATCGTCCAGCGGTAGTAACGTTTTACTACCGAGTCAATGTAGGTTATTATGTGCAAGAACATCAGCCTTGGACTTGGCAAGCATTTCTCAAGACCTATCTCGTTTGGCGTTACCTCAGCAGCAACAACAGTGGCCATATACAGCAACAACGACAAGACCAGAATGCACATGACTACGATACTGGCGCGTCGCTTTGTGCACATAACCACAAAGCTTGTTGGATGACATATGGTGGTGTAATTCTCCACTGTTATGGCAAATCTAAGAGACTCACGACCGTTATTTGCTGAAGAAAATGCAAACCATCTCCTTACCAGTGCTCTGATTCTTACCATAACAAGTGCTCATTACATTTCTTCCAGTACTCAATGCTTATATGTAAGTGAGCATCACGTAACAAGTGCTCATCACATTTCTTCCAGTACTCAATGCTTATATGTTAGAGAGCATCACGTAACAAGTGCTCATTACATTTCTTCCAGTACTCAATGTTTATATGTTAGAGAGCATCACGTAACAAGTGCTCATTACATTTCTTCCAGTACTCAATGCTTATATGTTAGAGAGCATCACGTAACAAGTGCTAATTACATTTCTTCCAGTACTCAATGCTTATGTGTTAGAGAGCATCACGTAACAAGTGCTCATTACATTTCTTCCAGTACTCAATGTTTATATGTTAGAGAGCATCACGTAACAAGTGCTCATTACATTTCTTCCAGTACTCAATGTTTATATGTTAGAGAGCATCACGTAACAAGTGCTCATCACATTTCTTCCAGTACTCAATGCTTGTATGTAAGAGAGCATCACGTAACACGTGCTCATTACATTTCTTCCAGAACTCAATGCTTATATGTTAGAGAGCATCACGTAACAAGTGCTCATTACATTTCTTCCAGTACTCAATGTTTATATGTTAGAGAGCATCACGTAACAAGACCTCATTACATTTCTTCCAATACTCAATGCTTATATGTAAGAGGGCATCACGTAACAAGTGCTCATTACATTTCTTCCAGAACTCAATGCTTATATGTTAGAGAGCATCACGTAACAAGTGCTCATTACATTTCTTCCAGTACTCAATGTTTATATGTTAGAGAGCATCACGTAACAAGACCTCATTACATTTCTTCCAATACTCAATGCTTATATGTAAGAGGGCATCACGTAACAAGTGCTCATCACATTTCTTCCAGTACTCAATGCTTGTATGTTGGTGAGCAATATGTACCAAGTTTTAAACATCACATATTTTAAACGTGGTGTTCTGTGCTGTCACTTGCACTTTGACTTTGGCCCACACAAGCTCTAGTAGACAAAAGTGCGAGTCGAAGAGAAGTGGGGCCATACTCTGTCATTATTTTGTCAATCTGAAACGTCTTTTGCAGCTTCCATTGTTTCACAAACTGCAGCAACTTATATTTCAACTGATTATCGTGAAAGAGGAATCTTTTTTGCAAGCCACTTCTTGGTTTGATCTTTTGTGTTTGGTTAAATTGGAACCTTGTCTTGCTGCTCCACAACATTATGTATGGTAGAATGCATTGTCCATTACCAAGCATGCCGGTCTATCAAAGGTGGGTTGAATAGTGTTTCTGTATTCAATCCCTGAAATGTCTCCATTCATTTCAGAGTGGTAGTCTCTACTGCATGTAGACGTTCCTTGAAAAAGAAGCTCTGTTTGATTGACAAGTCCATTCTCTCTGCCACCAGCATGTGTTATTATAATGCGCTGTCCTTTGCCGCAATGCATTTTTCTTTTCTTTTCTCTGTCACGTGATTGACATTCTTTTTCAAAGGTGTGGTGAGCGTTAACTTCAACCAAATCTACGATGACGTAGCCTTGCAGGTATTTACTCCCAGAAGCAATCAACAAAGGCTCTTCACAAACAATACTCCTGCCGACTGCAGACTTTCGAAAAGTACAACCAACACTTCTTCCAACTTTGCACAAAGTAGATTTTGAAAGTGTAAAACTGCATTCCGATTGTAACTTTCAGTTTGCGGAGTTTACTTGTTGATTTGCCTGAAACATTTGCGAAATCACACATCTAATAACATCTTTCTCAAATTAACCACTTTTATTGTTCTTCCTGGATTTATGGTAACTTTTTCAGTGTCAAAGTTATGTATTGTCTATCGGATAAAAGTGTTTCTATCTACACCCAGCGCGTGTTGTGGTCTCACCTCTGGTTCTTGGATGTTGTGGTATCATCGGCCCCTCTTAGTTTCCTTGCACAAGTGTCTGTACAATATTAAAGTTATTTTTTACATAGTGATGAATTTACACTTTAAATTCACTTTGACTTAGAAAATTAAGATAACTCACAATTTGATAGGGGAATTATGCTACTATCAGTGCCAGGAAAAATATTAGGCAGAATCATTCTGGAGAGACTAAAGGAGGCTATAGAGAAACGAGAGATGAACAAGCAGGTTTTAGGAAGAACAGATCATGTGCTGATCAAATAACTACTCTACGTATAATAGTTGAACAAAGTCTAGAACTAAAATCCCCACTTTATATTGGATTCATAGATTACGAAAGGCATTTGATAGTTCAGACAGAAGAATGCTTTGGAAGTTGCTGAGTCATTACGGAATCCCCATAAAGTTTATTAACCTGATAAAAACAATGTATGAAGGAACAAAATGTAGTGTGGTGCATGAAGGACAGCTTACAGAAGCATTTGAAATAAGAACAGGAGTAAGGCTAGGATGCCTTCTATCCCCATTTCTCTTTCTACTGGTCATAGATTGGATTATGAAAATAACTCAAAACAACAGAAATGGGATCCAGTGGTCACTGACAAAACAACTTGCTGATTTAGACTTTGCTAATGACATAGCTCTCCTATCACACAGCCATCAACAGATGCAGGATAAAATGAGTATATTAGTTGAGAGATCACAACAGCTAGGACTAAAGATTAATAGAGATAAGACCAACATTATGAGAATTAATGCAGTTGGCAATAACCAAATAAAACTAGGAGAAATACCTCAACTAGACGTACAATCTTACAAATATCTGGGCAGTAATATAGATAAAGAGGGAGGAACAGAAAATGATATCAAAATAAGAATATCAAAAGCAAGAGGAGCTTTCATTGCACTGGGAAACATATGGAAATCCAAAGAAATTAGGTTAAATACAAAAATTAAAATTTTCAATTCAAATGTTAAGTCGGTCCTATTATATGGCTGTGAAACATGGAGAATAACAAAATTGACAATCACGAAGGTACAGACTTTCATTAATGGATGCTTACGCAGAATAAAGGGATGGAACTGGCAGGACAAAGTCACTAACGTGGAATTATGGAAATGTACCGGTCAAATACCAGTGGATAAAGAGATACAGCGAAGACGATAGCGATGGATAGGACACACACAACGGAAGCCAACTGAGAGTATTACACAACAGGCCCTTTTTTGGAATCCCCAGGGGAAAAGACAAAGAGGAAGACCAAGGAATTCTTGGAGAAGACAGATCGAAGCAGAGATGAAGATAATGGGGAAGACATGGAATGATCTTAAAAGAATTGCAAAAAACAGAACGACTTGGAAAGTGTTTGTTGAAGACCTATGCTCCACTGGGAGCTAAAAGGTAGAAGAAGAAGACAATTTGAGCACTTCTGACAAAGAGACCATGTTTTATGATACGCCTTTACTATGAGGATTAACGCCAACTGAATGTACTCAGCTACAAGGTGGTAACGTCACTCGCTGTCTTCGGCCCGGGTATTCCGTGCACTTTGAAACTTTACGTCATTGCATTTTTTTTTAATTAAAATTTGAAAGTGTGCCCGCTATTGATCGTAGAAGGCGATTGACCTTTCATTGTTTGCTCTTAAAGCATCTGGTGTATTTTTTTTCATAAATTATATCAGCAAAAGTAAAGCACCCAGAAATAATCAAAATTTTAGAAAGCATAAACGTAGACAGCAAAGATCTAAGAATAATAAAGAACATGTACTGGCAACAAACAACGGCCATAAGAACTGGAAACCAATTGGGAATATTTCAACAAATAAAACAGGGTGTTAGACAAGGTTGTGTGCTGTCACCAGATTTGTTTAATATTTATAATGAGATTATTTTAAGATCCATAAGGGACATGCCTGGAATAACAATTGGAGGTCATAATATAAATAATCTAAGGTATGCTGATGATACAGTCTTAATCGCTAAAAGTGAAAATAATTACAAGAAATGTTGGACATTATAGTGAAAGAACGCAATTATAAAGGACTCAGCCTTAATAGCAAAAAGACAGAAATAATGGTAACAACAAAGAAAAAGACATCACCTCAGTGCAAAATAAAGACAAGTGGAACAATATTAAAACAGGTAAATGAATTTAAATATTTGGCAACTTTGTTAACCTCAGACGGAAGATGTACAAAAGAGGTGAGATGCAGAATGGCTCAGGCAAATGCAGCTTTCCAAAAAATGAGGAAGATACTATGCAATCCATTTTTGACAATAGAAACAAGAAAAAAGAGTTCTTAAATGTTATGTATAGAGCCAGTCTTAACATATGGATGCGAATCATGGACAATAGGACAGCAGACAAGAAAATCACTGGAGTCTGTAGAAATGTGGTTTTACAGAAGAATGTTGAGAGTACCATGGACAGCTAAGAAGAGTAATGAAGATGTTCTGAGAGAGGTCAAAGCAAAAAAGAGAGCTAATTTCCAATATTAGGAAGAAACAATCATCATTTTTTGGCCATGTAATGAGAATAGAACAACTAGAGTATATTGTAACAGCTGCAAAAATTGAGGGACGAAGAGATAGAGGGAAGCAAAGAGAAAAAATACCAGACAGCTTAAGAGAATGGCTTGGCAGAAGGTCAACAACAGAAATTATAAATAGCCGCCGAGATCGAAAATTGTGGAGAGACATGATCACCTACGCCAGTAGGCCCGGTACTTGATGATGATGATGATATCAGCAAAATTCTACACCTGGTCACTTTATTAATGGGGAAAAAAATGTTATTTTAACGTCCGGAAAAACAAAAGACTGCATGTATAATTTCACATCAATACACCAAACAGTTTCCAAGAAAATTTATTTTTAGTTTGTTCAGTATTTTCTGAACGGATTATAACTAATAAACTACTGAACGATTAACTATATAATATACTAACTCATCATCATCATTGAGTGCCGTCTCCGCAACGAAGGTTGGCTACCATGGAGCGCCATTTTGCTCTATCTCTTGCTTTGATGGTGCAGGTTGTCATCGGTTGATTTGTCCATCTTTTTATGTTACTCGTCCATGTTAATATATATATATACTAACTAAGCAATTAAATAACTCTTCAACCACGTAGTTAATTAATAAACTGGCGAATTTACTAACCAATTTTGTTTTGCATATAAACGGTTAAAGCCTTCTACTTAACTTTCTTTATTACCCTTATATTTTCTGTTTATTCCGCGTTTCCACTTCCTTTACCTAGTGTTACAATTATAATCTTTCTTGATTCTGTAACTCATTTCATTATGTGACCCACTTACTTCCCTTTATCAGTTTCTTTCTCTCTATTTACCACCGCCGTTAGATATCAGTGCTTTCCCTTTTATCGCTTCCTTGGCCGTACTTGATATCCACGCTATCACCAACCAGCCCGCCATATGTTATTCGTCTGGTAGATTTCGCTAACTCGATTCATTTTTAATTTTCGTGGCAAGTTCCCAACTCATTCGTGGAAATGAATTAATTATTTTCATGTGTGGCTAGCTAATCTATATCCCCTGATGAATATCTGTTAGATGCACTGCTAGTTGAGTTGCATTTGTGACTGTACCTTCTTCGTTCCTTCTTCATTTGCCATTCAGCATTGAGGGGAGATATAATTTGCAGTCCTTTACTACTTTGGTGGCCTCTGCTGCTATTATGTTTTTGTTGGAAAATGTATCACCATCATGTGCCATACCGGTTGGGGTAAGTGATCATGTCCCACAATTCTCTATCCACGTACACCGTATCACCCCTGTTGTTGGTTGTTTTTCGTGCCACGACACCAAGCTATCCAATATCTTCTCTTTTTTTTGGTCGTCCGCGATCTCTCTTGCCCTGTATTTTGTCAGTTGTAACCAAGTATTCCAACTTTCCTATTCTCATGATTGGCCCGGACAATTTGGATCGTTTCTTTCTGATGTGTTTTAAGAGCTCCCTTTTTATGCTGGTCTCTAATAAGAGTTTCCTAGTTGGTCTTTTTAGCTGCTCAGGGAACTCTCACATTTTTTTCTAAGAAATCACATCTCTGTGGTCTCTAATCGTCTTTTCATGTGTATGCCTACTGCGTATTATTTGCTTCCATAGGTTAGAACTGGCTCTATTTAGAACCGCTGAACTCTCTTTCTCACTTCTATTGACATAGACTTGCTGTACAAGACGCTTTTTATTTTCTGAAATGCTATTATGATTCTGTATAAAAGATTAGAGGCCACAGATATGGGATTTCTCAGAAGAATGTTGAAAGTTCCCTGGACAGCTAAAAAGACCAATGAGGAAGTTCTCAAAGAGGCCAACACAAAAAGGGAGCTCTTAAAGAAACATCAGAAAGAAGCAATCAACATTTTTCGGGCACATCATGAGAAGAGGAAAGTTGGAATACTTTGGTTACAACTGGCAAAATAAAAGGAAAGAGAGATCGCGGACGACAAAGAGAGAAAATACTGGATAGCTTGGTGTCATGGCATGGAAAACAGTCAACAACAGAACTGATACGATGCACTGTAGATAGAAGATTGTGGAGGGACATGATCACCTACGCCAACCGGTATGGCACATGATGATGATAAAAAAACAAAAATAATCACATTTAACTGCTGCATGAACAGGACATACTGTTTGACTATTTGTGGCGGGAGCCGCGATAGCTCAGTGGTTAGTGAACTGGACTACAAAGGACAAGGGGTAGGGTTCGATCCCAATCGACGGTTTCTGGGTTCAGCCAGCCTTAAATGGGAGCGGGCGTAATACCGACCACATTAACTCAAAAATAATGTGCTGAAGGTCTGTAACATTTTTGGTCACTAACACCATATTCTCTATACGCCACTTGGCGTGACGGGGGCTCTTTACTTTATTTTTTTTTTTACATATATTTGTGCACAAGTGAAAGGTTAAAGTGCAGGCGCTGTAGGGGAATAGGAAACATGGAATAGGCAAATAATTGTAGCGCTGCGGTAAAGTTGGTTGCAAGGATTAAAGTGGTGGGGTAAGGTACGCCCTTACAAAGTATGGTGACAGCTTTATAAAAAAAAAGACAACAAAACAAAATTTAACGTTTCGGCCTACATGCGGCTTTCTTCAGAAAACACGAACACAGACACGGACAAGGAAATGAAGAATAACTAAACTACATGTTCTAGAGTAAGCAAAATCAGTTGATCTGGATGGATGGATGGATGCGTTCGCAATTGATCTAGAATAGGAAGTGAAATTAAAAGAGAAGATACATCGAGAAGAAAAGTACTATATAACAGGAAAATCATTGACTAAAAATAAAAAAAAATTTAAAAACATGAAATAAATAAAATGACTTAGCTCGAAATCTAAGCTGAGTCTCCGGTCTGCATGCAACTAGAAGTCAGATGTTAATGCGAGGGAATCGGATATGCTTGCGTTCGCCCGGTGACTAATGAAGTATACCTCTTCATCATCCGCACTTAAAAGCACGTTAAGTGGGCGTGTCTGCGTTGTGTTGTGGTTTGCAAAGTAACTATGATATTTGCGCTATTCGGCCCAACACATCCGACTTCAGCATGACATTTTCTATTACCGGGTTGTCTTCCCTCTTCGATCGCTACTTGCTTGGCCAGACTAGAGAGGTTAGTCTGTTACTAGAGGCACCGCGTAGATGTGGATTAGAGTCTGGATGGCTCTGGTTCCCCGATCCTGACGCAAGCCATCAGCTGTAGGTCGCGGACAACTTCCAGCTCTGCTCCTGTGAGACTCGCCGCCTTCGCCTCCGAATCGGACATGAACTTGATGTTCCTACTTGGGAACGATGACCTTGCTACAAGTCGGGGCGCAACCTTAGCTCTTGGATCCAGTAAGGCGGTGTTCACTGAAATGGCTTCAATGATGTTTGATAGCAAACGCGAGTTTACATCTCTAGCAAAGAAGGACATCTTTACATCTCTAGCAAAGAAGGATTTTTTTACATCTCTAGCAAAGAAGGACATCTTTACATCTCTAGCAAAGAAGGATTTTTTTACATCTCTAGCAAAGAAGGACATCTTTACATCTCTAGCAAAGAAGGATATCTTTACATCTCTAGCAAAGAAGGATTTTTTTACATCTCTAACAAAGAAGGACATCTTTACATCTCTAGCAAAGAAGGATTTTTTTACATCTCTAACAAAGAAGGACATCTTTACATCTCTAGCAAAGAAGGATTTTTTTACATCTCTAACAAAGAAGGACATCTTTACATCTCTAGCAAAGAAGGACATTTTTACATCTCTATCAAAGAAGGACATCTTTACATCTCTAGCAAAGAAGGATTTTTTTACATCTCTAGCAAAGAAGGATTTTTTTACATCTCTAGCAAAGAAGGATTTTTTTACATCTCTAGCAAAGAAGGACATCTTTACATCTCTAGCAAAGAAGGACATTTTTACATCTCTATCAAAGAAGGACATCTTTACATCTCTAGCAAAGAAGGATTTTTTTACATCTCTAGCAAAGAAGGATTTTTTTACATCTCTAGCAAAGAAGGATTTTTTTACATCTCTAGCAAAGAAGGACATCTTTACATCTCTAGCAAAGAAGGACATCTTTACAACTCTAGCAAAGAAGGATATCTTTACATCTCCAGCAAAGAAGGATATCTTTACATCTCTAGCAAAGAAGGACATCTTTACATCTGTAGCAAAGAAGGACATCTTTACATCTCTAGCAAAGAAGGATATCTTTACATCTCTAGCAAAGAAGGACATCTTTACATCTCTATCAAAGAAGGACATCTTTACATCTCTAGCAAAGAAGGATTTTTTTACATCTCTAGCAAAGAAGGATTTTTTTACATCTCTAGCAAAGAAGGATTTTTTTACATCTCTAGCAAAGAAGGACATCTTTACATCTCTAGCAAAGAAGGATATCTTTACATCTCTAGCAAAGAAGGATTTTTTTACATCTCTAACAAAGAAGGACATCTTTACATCTCTAGCAAAGAAGGATTTTTTTACATCTCTAACAAAGAAGGACATCTTTACATCTCTAGCAAAGAAGGATTTTTTTACATCTCTAACAAAGAAGGACATCTTTACATCTCTAGCAAAGAAGGACATTTTTACATCTCTATCAAAGAAGGACATCTTTACATCTCTAGCAAAGAAGGATTTTTTTACATCTCTAGCAAAGAAGGATTTTTTTACATCTCTAGCAAAGAAGGATTTTTTTACATCTCTAGCAAAGAAGGACATCTTTACATCTCTAGCAAAGAAGGACATTTTTACATCTCTATCAAAGAAGGACATCTTTACATCTCTAGCAAAGAAGGATTTTTTTACATCTCTAGCAAAGAAGGATTTTTTTACATCTCTAGCAAAGAAGGACATCTTTACATCTCTAGCAAAGAAGGACATCTTTACAACTCTAGCAAAGAAGGATATCTTTACATCTCCAGCAAAGAAGGATATCTTTACATCTCTAGCAAAGAAGGACATCTTTACATCTGTAGCAAAGAAGGACATCTTTACATCTCTAGCAAAGAAGGATATCTTTACATCTCTAGCAAAGAAGGACATCTTTACATCTCTATCAAAGAAGGACATCTTTACATCTCTAGCAAAGAAGGATTTTTTTACATCTCTAGCAAAGAAGGATTTTTTTACATCTCTAGCAAAGAAGGATTTTTTTACATCTCTAGCAAAGAAGGACATCTTTACATCTCTAGCAAAGAAGGACATTTTTACATCTCTATCAAAGAAGGACATCTTTACATCTCTAGCAAAGAAGGATTTTTTTACATCTCTAGCAAAGAAGGATTTTTTTACATCTCTAGCAAAGAAGGATTTTTTTACATCTCTAGCAAAGAAGGACATCTTTACA
This sequence comes from Megaustenia siamemsis, assembly GCA_032433765.1. Taxonomy (NCBI): domain Eukaryota; kingdom Metazoa; phylum Mollusca; class Gastropoda; order Stylommatophora; family Ariophantidae; genus Megaustenia; species Megaustenia siamemsis. Next base: position 64,290,976 of record JAVIAB010000156.1, on the reverse strand, counting down.
TCTCTAGCAAAGAAGGACATCTTTACAACTCTAGCAAAGAAGGATATCTTTACATCTCCAGCAAAGAAGGATATCTTTACATCTCTAGCAAAGAAGGACATCTTTACATCTGTAGCAAAGAAGGACATCTTTACATCTCTAGCAAAGAAGGATATCTTTACATCTCTAGCAAAGAAGGACATCTTTACATCTCTAGCAAAGAAGGACATCTTTACATCTCTAGCAAAGAAGGACATCTTTACATCTCTAGCAAAGAAAGACATCTTTACATCTCTAGCAAAGAAGGACATATTTACATCTCTAGCAAAGAAGGACATCTTTACATCTCTAGCAAAGTTCTAAGAAGGTGAATTTTGCGCGAATTTCATTAAAAAAAATATTTTTCACACCCGCAGCCATGTGCTTGTGCGTCTCCCTCCATCATCATCATCATCATCATCATCATAATCATCATCATCATCATCATCATCATCAACATTGTCATCATCACCATCATGTGCCATACCGGTTGGCGTAAGCGATCATGTCCTTCCACAATCTTCTATCTACAGTGCATCGTATTAGTTCTCTTGTTGACTGTTTTCCATGCCATGACACAAAGCTATCTAGTATTTTCTCTCTTTGTCGTCCGTTAACTCTCTTCTTTTTATTTTGCAAATTGTAACCAAGTATTCCAACTTTCCTCTTCTCGTGATGTGTCCAAAAAATGTTGATTGCTTCTTTCTGATGTTTTTTAGGAGCTCCCTTTTTGTGTTGGCCTTTTTGAGAACTTCCTCATTGGTCTTTTTAGCTGTTCAGGGAACTTTCAACATTCTTCTGAGAAATCCCGTTTCTGTCGCCTCTAACAGTCTTTTAATTTGTTTGTCTGCTGTCCATGATTCGCATCCATAGGTCAGAATTGGTTCTATATAACACATATGAACTCTCTTTATCACTTCTATTGACATAGATTTGTTGCATAAGATATTTTTCATTTTCTGAAGTGCTATTTTGGTCTGAGCTATTCTGCTTTTTATTTCTGTGTTGCATCTTCTATCTGATGTTATTATTGTGCGCAGGTATTTGAAACGTTGCACTTGTTTCAGATTTGTCCTGTTTATTTTTATACTGCGTGATGGTGATTATTGTTTCTTTGATATAACCATTACTTCTGTTTCCCCCTCCATACAAGCAGATATTCTCCAACTTCAAAAGTATTCTAATTTTTTTCAAATCGACATTTTCAACGTTTTGGGTAGATTTATTTTACATTTTTGCCCATGTAGCGACTATTTCGCATTATTCTTTTCAATTTCCAACTCCCAAGAGTTCTTAAACGTGTGCAGAGTACACAAGAAACCTCCCTTTAGCCATTATCTAAGAGGGCTAGGTATAGTATCTCGCTACCACCTGTGGGGGGGGGGGGGGTGTGTGTGGAAGAAGAATCTAATTCAACATTTTCTTGCTCAGGTGCAGGCGTCTTATCTTTAGATCACGTGACCTCTTACAAAGGTTGTCATAGTTTCCTCGGTTCTGATGGAGAACTAGAATCTTGTCTATACTAGAGGTACAACATTGTTAGGTCTGCTGTGTTAACAAATACCAGAGATGTTAGGTCTGCTGTGTTAACAAATACTAGAGATGTTAGGTCTGCTGTGTTAACAAATACCAGAGATGTTAGGTCTGCTGTGTTAACAAATACCAGAGATGTTAGGTCTGCTGTGTTAACAAATACTAGAGATGTTAGTCTCCTGTGTTAACATATACTAGAGATGTTAGGTCTGCTGTGTTAACAAAAACTAGAGATGTTAGGACTGCTGTGTTAACAAATACCAGAGATGTTAGGTCTGCTGTGTTAAGAAATACCAGAGATGTTATGTCTGCTGTGTTAACATATACTAGAGATGTTAGGTCTGCTGTGTTAACAAATACCAGAGATGTTATGTCTGCTGTGTTAACATAAACTAGAGATGTTAGGTCTGCTGTGTTAAGATATACCAGAGATGTTAGGTCTGCCATGTTAACATATACCAGAGATATTAGGTCTGCTGTGTTAACATATACTAGAGATGTTAGGTCTGCTGTGTTAACAAATACTAGAGATGTTAGTCTCCTGTGTTAACATATACTAGAGATGTTAGGTCTGCTGTGTTAACAAAAACTAGAGATGTTAGGACTGCTGTGTTAACAAATACCAGAGATGTTAGGTCTGCTGTGTTAACAAATACCAGAGATGTTATGTCTGCTGTGTTAACATATACTAGAGATGTTAGGTCTGCTGTGTTAACAAATACCAGAGATGTTATGTCTGCTGTGTTAACATAAACTAGAGATGTTAGGTCTGCTGTGTTAAGATATACCAGAGATGTTAGGTCTGCCATATTAACATATACCAGAGATATTAGGTCTGCTGTGTTAACATATACTAGAGATGTTAATTCTGCTGTGTTAACATATACCAGAGATGTTAGGTCTGCCATGTTAACATATGCCAGAGATATTAGGGCTGCTGTGTTAACATATACCAGAGATGTTAGGTCTGCCATGTTAACATATACCAGAGATGTTAGGTCTGCTGTGTTAACATATACCAGAGATGTTAGGTCTGCTGTGTTAACATATACCAGAGATGTTAGGTCTGCTGTGTTAACATATACTAGAGATGTTAGGTCTGCCATGTTAACATATACCAGAGATGTTAGGTCTGCTGTGTTAACATACACTAGAGATGTTAGGTCTGCCATGTTAACATATACCAGAGATGTTAGGTCTGCTGTGTTAACATATACTAGAGATGTTAGGTCTGCTGTGTTAACATATACTAGAGATGTTAGGTCTGCTGTGTTAACATATACCAGAGATGTTAGGTCTGCTGTGTTAACATATACCAGAGATGTTAGGACTGCTGTGTTAACATATACCAGAGATATTAGGACTGCTGTGTTAACATATACCAGAGATGTTAGGTCTGCTGTGTTAACATATACCAGAGATGTTAGGTCTGCTGTGTTAACATATACCAGAGATATTAGGACTGCTGTGTTAACATATACTAGAGATGTTAGGTCTGCCATGTTAACATATACCAGAGATGTTATGTCTGCTGTGTTAACATATACCAGAGATGTTAGGTCTGCTGTGTTAACAAATACTAGAGATGTTAGGTCTGCATTTATATCTCAAATAAGACTTTTTGAAGCATCTGTGTTTAAAATTATATTCATTAAGGCATCTATCTTTCTATCTAATTAGACTCTTTACATAATTTATGTTTCAAATTAGATTCTATTAAGCAATTATTTTCAAATTCGACTCTTTAATTAAGTCATCAGTGTTGTTTCAAATTAGAGCATTTAAGACATCTGTTTTTCAAATTCGACTCTTTATTTAAAGCATCTATTTCAAATTAAATTAATCAAGGCATCTGTATTTATAATTAGATATGTTAAGCCATATATGCTTAAAATCAGATCCTTTAAGGCATCCGTGATTCAAATTAGATTACTTAAAGTATCCGTGTTTCAAATTATACTCTTCAAGGCATGCATGTTTCAAATTATACTCTTTATTTAAGGCATCTGTGTTGTTTCAAATTAGACTCTTTAAGGCTTATGTTTTTCAAATTCGACTTTCTATTTAAGGCATCTGTGTTTCAAATCATACGTTTTGTATATCGGATGTTCTAAATTCGATTCGATAATGTACCGGTTTTTCGATATCGGCTGCTCAAAGTATATGGTGCTCTCCTCTGACTTCCTAGAGTATGTGGTGCTCTCCTCTAACTCCCTAGAGTATATGGTGCTCTCCTCTGACTCCCCATAGTATATGGTGCTCTCCTATAATTCCCTAGAGTATATGGTGCTCTCCTCTGACTCCCTAGAGTATATGGTGCTCTCCTCTGACTCCCCATAGTATATGGTGCTCTCCTCTAACTCCATAGAGTATATGGTGCTCTCCTCTGACTCCCAAGAGAATATGGTGGCCTTCTTCGACTTTCCAGAGTATGTGGTAGCCTTCTCAGACTCCCCTTAGTATGTGGTGGTTATCTGCTATTCCTCAGAGTATGTGGTGGCCTTCTCCGACACCTCAGATAATGTGGGGTCTTTCTCCGACTCCTCAGAGTATGTGGTTGTTATCTCCTAATCCCCTGAGTATGTGGTGGCTTTACCCGACTCCCCAAAGTATCTGGTGATCTTTCTCGACTCTCCATAGTATGTGGTGGCTTTCTCCAACTCATCAGAGAATGTAGAAGCCTTCTCCAACTCGCCAGAGTATGCGGTGATCTTTTCAGACTCTTCTGAATATGTGGTGGTCTTCTCCGACTCTCTAGAGTACGTGGTGGCATTCTCCTACTCCCCAGAGTATGTGGTGGCATTCTCTGTCTCCCTAGAGTATGCGGTAGCATTCTCCGACTCCCCAGAGTAAGCGGTGATCTTTTCAGACTCTTCTGAATATGTGGTGGCCTTCTCCGACTCATCAGAATATGTGATGGTTTTCTCCTACTCCTCAGAGAATGTAGTGACATTCTCCCACTTCCCAGAGCATTTGAGTCTCCAACTGTTCAAAGTATGTTATGGTCTTCTCCGACTTCGCAGAGTATGTGGTGATTTTCTCCGACTTCTCAGAGTATGTGGTGATCTTCTCCGACTCCTTAAAGTATCTGATGTTCATCTCCGACTCCTTAAAGTATCTGATGTTCATCTCCGGCTCCTTAATTCGCCTCATGCTCACCTCCAACTCCTTATTTTACTTTCTAGCTCCAGCTCATTAATTTACTGGATGTTTAACTACAACTCGTGTATGCTGTTCAACCAAGACACATCAAAGTATGTGATGTTCTGCTCTAACTACCAAATATTCTTGAGGAACACCAAATAAAACAAAGCCATAAAAGAAGAGAGAGTGAGAGACCTTCCATAAAAAATAAAACAGAGGAAGCTGTGATACAATCAATGGATTAAATGCGAGAGTGGCGTGGAGCTGTCCAAACCAGTACCTGCTTCAAACGCAAATTAGTCTGTGTCTATTTATCTACAGATTGTACGTACAATGACGGGTGGTGTTTGCGATAACCAAAACCCAGTATTAAATTTAATGATTTTCTATTTTTAAAATATCCAACAAATAAATTGAAGATAGATTTATGAGTGTTTATTTTTTCAGCTTTTTATTGTAAAAGTTGAAAAAAAGCGTTGGAGTAATTCAGAATAAGTAAGAGACGGATCTTACAGCTTCCAACATCTTCCCCCGTCGTCTATTTTCTGACGACAGCAAACAGAAGAATAACGTGCCAGTTGCAGGAACTTATCACAAATAGATTTCACAATTATCTCAATACAATACCACACTGGCCGGATATTCAAGGCTCTAATGCATCACATTCTACTCCTTGTTGACACTAAAAATACAAAGTGCACAGGCTTAACAAGGAATTAAAGTTTCCTTAATTGAAAGCTTTTATAAGGCTCGTTTTTTTATTTCCTTTCCTCTATGAGCGGTTCTCAGCGGTTGATGTATGGCCTCTCTGGGGCTTAAAATCATACTTCGGATGTGGTGCAAGTTATAAGGACAAGTTGTTGTCAGGTCGGGTAATTTTACCTGCCTCTGTACGCAGTTGACAGTACAACCTGCGGCTGCCTTGTAGGTATGCTCGGGAGAGTAAAAGGCTAAGGGAGGGTATCCTGAAGTAAAATAACCCCACTGCCTTGTGGGTGAGACTTTTTAGTCAAAGGCTAGCGGAGTCAACCATAAACAAACCGATGGAAGGCAACAAAAAACCACCGTCGTAATTTCTTTGTACAATCATGAATCGCCACTGAGGAAGATACTGTGCAAACCATTTTTTGACAATAGAAACAAGAAAATAAGTTCTTAAATGCTATGTAGAACCAGTCTGAACATATGGATCTTAATCATGGACAATAGTAGAACAGACAAGAAAATCACTGGAGGCTGTAGAAATGTGATTTTACAGAAGAAAGTTGAGAATACCATGGACAGCTAAGAAGAGTAATGAAAACGTTCTGAAAGAGACCAAAGCAAAAATAGAGCTGATATCCAATATTAGGAACAAACAATCATCATTTTTTTGCCATGTAATGAGAAGGGTATAGCTGGAATATATTGTAACAACTGGGAAAATTGAGGGACGATGAGATAGAGGGAATCAAAGAAAAGAGATAACAGACAGCTTAAGAGAATGGCTTGGCTGAAGGTGAACAACAGAAATGATAAGTAACTGTTGAAATCGAAAATTGTGGAGAGACATGATCACCTAAGCCAGCAGACATGGCACTTGATGATGATGATAACAGGTTATAAATCAAACGTATTATACACTCTTTAAGCCTGTGACAGCTGGAAAACAACTAAAGAAGTAGCCAATATATTTGATGTATTTTAAAGTATGAAAAAAACATGAGTACCTCCGAAGTTATCTGCCTGTGCGGCGAGGGACCTCTGTGCACACGGCTACCAGGGAAAAATGGATTAACACGCAAAATTCAGTTCCTAGTGTCTAGGGACTTCGTCATAGTTGAAAGCTGGCGAACGCAAAAACAACAACAACAAACATATAGACAGACAGACAGACATACAGACAGACAGACAGACAGACATATAGACAGACATATAGACAGACATATCGGCAGACATATAGATAGATAGATAGATAGATAGATAGATAGATAGATAGATAGATAGATAGATAGATAGATAGATAGATAGATAGATAGATAGATAGATAGATAGATAGATAGATAGATAGATAGATAGATAGATAGATAGATAGATAGATAGATAGATAGATAGATAGATAGATAGATAGATAGATAGATAGATAGATAGATAGATAGATAGATAGATAGATAGATGGTTGCTTCCCTATTTCAACCCTAATCGCATGGCCAGACTGGTAAGTCTGTTTCCAGGCGCACCACTTGGAGGTGGAGCAGTGTCTTGATCAGTTTTGTTTCGCCGATCCTGACGTATGCAGTCAGCAGTTGATCACTGACTGCAGTCAGCTGTTCGTCGCTAGCTGCATTCAGCTGTTGGTCGCTGGCTGCAGTCAGCTGTTGGTCGCTGGCTGCAGTCAACTGTTGGTCGCTGGCTGCAGTCAACTGTTGGTCGCTGGCTGCAGTCAGCTGTTGGTCGCTAGCTGCATTCAGCTGTTAGTCGCTGGCTGCAGTCAGCTGTTGGTCGCTGGCTGCACTCAGCTGTTGGTCGCTGGCTGCATTCAGCTGTTGGTCGCTGGCTGCATTCAGCTGTTGGTCGCTGGCTGCAGTCAGCTGTTGGTCGCTGGCTGCATTCAGCTGTTGGTCGCTGGCTGCAGTCAGCTGTTGATCGCTGGCTGCAGTCAGCTGTTGGTCGCTGGCTGCATTCAGCTGTTGGTCGCTGGCTGCAGTCAGCTGTTGGTCGCTGGCTGCATTCAGCTGTTGGTCGCTGGCTGCATTCAGCTGTTGGTCGCTGGCTGCATTCAGCTGTTGGTCGCTGGCTGCAGTCAACTCAATAACTGAACGAGCAGTTTGGTCTCCTCTCCACGGGTATCGACATATTAATGACAAAAATAGAGACATCAAAAATAATATAAGAACCACTGCTGGACACTATTTAAAAACATTAACAGTTTTCGAAGGACAAAAACAAACGATTGTGATTTTTGCTTTAAACGATGGATCTAGATCATAAATCGATAGATGGAACTTTTTTGTTCTCCTACAAAAGCAAATAAAGTGCGATGTTCAAAAGCGATAAAGCATGCCAAATAAATAATGTACATGTATGTATATCAATATGATACACACCAGCACTACAATGAACAAGAAATAAATCTCAATATAGTTAATCATAAGTACCACGCCTGGTGACATAAGTGATCATGTCTCTCCACAACTTTCAATCTCGATAGTTATTTATTATTTCTGTTGTTGACCTTCTGCCAAGCCATTCTCTTAAGCTGTCTGGTATCTTTTCTCTTTGCTTCCCTCTATCTCTTCGTCCCTCAATTTTCCCAGTTGTCACAATATATTATAACTATTTTGTTCTCATAATATGGCCAAAAAAATTATGACTGTTTCTTCCTAATTTTGGAAATTAACTTTTTTTTTTGCTTTGGCTTCTTTCAGAACGTTTTCACTGCATTTCTTAACTGCCCTTGCTATTCACAGCATTTTTACCACGACATATCACTATTTTGACACACTTACCACGACATATAACTAATTTTACACACTTATCACGACATATCACTAATTTTACACACTTACCGCGACATATCACTAATTAGACACACTTACGACGACATATCACTGTTTTGACACATTTACCATCTTATAACACTAATTTCACACACTTACCATAACCTATCACTATTTTGACACATTTACCATGACATATCACTATTTTGACACACTTAACACGACATATCACTAATTTGACACACTTACCGCGACATATCGGTAATTTGACACACTTACGACGACATATCACTGTTTTGACACACTTACCATCTTATATCAATGTTTTGACACACTTACCACCTTATATCACTAATTTCACACACTTACCACAACCTATCACTATTTTGACACATTTACCATGACATATCACTATTTTGACACTTACCACGACATATCACTATTTTGACACACTTACCACGACACCAGATTTATTTAATATGTATAGTCAGATTATTTTAAGATCCATAAGGGACATAGCTGGAGTAACAATTGGAGGTCATAATATAAATAATCTAAGATATGCTGATGATACAGTTTTAATCGCTAAGAGTGAAAATGAGTTACAAGAATTGTTAGACATTATAGTGAAGGAAAGCAAAAATAAAGGACTCAGCCTTAATAGCAAAAAGACAGACGTAATGGTAACAACAAAGTAAAAAAACATCACCGCATTGCACAATAACGATAAGTGGAACAATAATATTAAAACAGGTAAATGAATTTACATATCTGGGAACATTGTTAACCTCAGATGGTAGATGTACAACAGAGGTGAGATGCTGAATGGCTCAGGCAGACTTAACCAATGGATGTGAATTATGGACAATAGGACAACAGACAAGAAAATCACTGGAGGTTTAGAAATGTGGTTTAATAGAAGAATATTGGGAATACCACGGACGGCTAAGAAGAGTAATGAAAACGTTCTGAAAGAGGCCAAAGCAAAGATAGAGCTAATTCGCAATATTAGGAGGAAATAATCATCATTTTTTTGTAATGAGAAGGGAGCAGCTGAAATGTATTGTGACAACTGGGAAAATTGAGGGACGAAGTGATAGAGGTAAGCAAAGAGAAATTATACCAGGCAACTTAAGAGAATGGCTTGGCAGAAGGTCAACAACAGAAATAATAAATAACTATCGAGATCGAAAGTTGTGGCGAGACATGATAACCTACGCCAGCAGGCATTGTACTTGATGATGACCACGACATATCACTATTTTGACGCATTTACCATCACACATCACTAATCTAACACACACACCATAAACATATAACTAATTTTTCCACCCAAATCACCAGACAGCATTAATTTAACTAACACATAACAAAACATGACTATTCGCTAATGGCACAAGTACACCACTAATTTCACTCACGAACCGCTTCATTGTAGCAACGTGATAATGTAGCGAACTTGCATTGTTTACGTCATTCATAGAACACCCTCAATGCATCATAAACACATCGTTTAGAGAACACAAATCACAACAAATAATCATAAAGCACTCAAATCACAAAAAATAATCATAAAGCACTCAAGTTACAACAAATAACCATAAAGCACTCAAATTACAACAAATAATCATAAAGCACTCAAATTACAACAAATAACCATAAAGCACTCAAATTACAACAAATAATCATAAAGCAGTCAAATTACAACAAATAATCAAATGGCACTCAAATTACAACAAATAATCATAAAGCACTCAAATTACAACAAATAATCATAAAACACTCAAATCACAAACAAATAATCATAAAGCACTCAAATTACAACAAATAATCAGAAAGCACTTAAATTACAACAAATAATCATAAAGCATTCAAATTACAACAAATAATCATAAAGCACTTAAATTACAACAAATAATCATAAAGCACTCAAATTACAACAAATAATCATAAAGCACTCAAATTACAACAAATAATCATAAAGCACTTAAATTACAACAAATAATCATAAAGCACTCAAATTACAACACATAACCATAAAGCACTCAAATTACAACAAATAATCATAAAGCACTCAAATTACAACAAATAATCATAAAGCACTCAAATTACAACAAATAACCATAAAGCACTCAAATTACAACAAATAACCGTAAAGCACTCAAATTACAACAAATAATCATAAAGCACTCAAATTACAACAAATAACCGTAAAGCGCTCAAATTACAACAAATAACCATAAAGCACTCAAATTACACCAAATAACCATAAAGCACTCAAATTACATCAAATAACCATAAAGCACTCAAATTACAACAAATAACCTTAAAGCACTCAAATTACAACAAACAACCATAAAGCACTCAAATTACAACAAATAACCATAAAGCACTCAAGTTACAACAAATAACCATAAAGCAATGAAATCACAACATATCACTCATAAACTATTCAAATCACAACACATCATTCATAATATACTCAAACCACAACACATTACTCAAATCCCTCATAAAGTACTCAAATCATAACACATCACTAGTAAAACAACCAAAACGACAGTACACCACTCATAAAGAGCTCACCACCATCAATAACACATCACTTATCATCATCATCACCATCATCATCATGTGCCATACCAGTTGGCGTAGGCGATTATGTCAATCACTTATGAAGCACTTAAAACCTCAAAACATCACTAACAAAGCATTCAAATGGCAACACATCTCTCATAGAACACACATACAACACATGTGCCAAGCCGCTAAACATTGCTTGTAAGTTACAGTTAGATCACCTGCACTAGTATTTATTACCGATGACTCAAAATAAACCTCTTCTCACAGACCGACGCATAACATCTATAAATACCTTATAATAAGATTAAGTCCGCAAGTGGAATCTAAACCCGAAGAGCTCATCAAATTTTGTCATGTAACGTCAGGTATGTTCGTTGTACGCAGTGAGCGTTGCCATGTAACGTCAGGTATGTTCGTTGTATGCAGTGATCATTGCCATGTAACGTCAGGTATGTTCGTTGTACGCAGTGATCATTGCCATGTAACGTCATGTTTGTTCGTTGTACGCAGTGAGCGTTGCCATGTAACGTCAGGTATGTTCGTTGTACGCAGTGAGCATTGCCATGTAACGTCAGGTATGTTCATTGTACGCAGTGAGCATTGCCATGTAACGTCAGGTATGTTCGTTGTACGCAGTGAGCATTGCCATGTAACGTCAGGTATGTTCGTTGTACGCAGTGAGCATTGCCATGTAACGTCAGGTATGTTCGTTGTACGCAGTGAGCGTTGCCATGTAACGTCAGGTATGTTCGTTGTACACAGCGAGCGTTGCCATGTAACGTCAGTTATGTTCGTTGTACGCAGTGAGCATTGCCATGTAACGTCAGGCATGTTCGTTGTACGCAGTGAGCAACACATGGTTATATTTTACACAAACACATGGTTATATTACAAATTAAAACTAGTATCAGGTCGAGCTATCTATAGCAATAGGAGTCAGTAGTGGAGTGTAACTTACACTCCTACAAGGTACGGTGACAGCTTTACAAAAAAAGGAACACAACAAAATACTGATGTTTCGGTCTACATGAGGCCTTCGATGAGGACAACGATAACAAACGATGAAGCACAGATAAATGCTATTTCATCTAGAATGATAAGGACTGGCAAGTGAAGGAGAAGTGGACAGAGGAATAAGAGATGAAATGGTGATACGAGAGAGAGAGAGAGAGAGAGAGAGAGAGAGAGAGAGAGAGAGATATGTTCTACATGTTGGAGGATAGGTAAAATGTGAAAATATAAAAGTATAAGTAAAAAATGATTATATATAAAAATCAACTCAGCTGGTAGAATCCGTCACGCTGACAATAAGGGAAGGTTAATAAATGCCAGCGAGACAGTCAGTCACGTGGTGAGACCGGAGTTCAGACGCGTAGTAAAGCAGTCAAGCGAGACACAGGTATGGAATCAGATTCGCTGCCTATTTGCTCGTTCCCTATCTATGGCGATAGACGACAATATTTTGTGGGCACATTTGTAACTATTAGCAACACTGTCAACATCATTATCTGAGGCTGGGTAGTCTAGGGTTACAGCGTGGGCGTCAGGACCGGAAGACCCCGGGCTCAAACCCCACCAGAAGCAATGGTGATTTTTTTTTTTTTAAATAAGAAAAATGAATCTGTGGTTTCTCTAAGACGTTACCCTCCCCTGATATCTTAGGTAGTTTGTCGAATGAAAGATAGATCTCATGGGTAGTGAGAATCGATGTCTAACCCTCTCGGATAACGCCAATAAACAAGGGGCTCCGTTTGCACTCGCGTACATTAATGAAGGCTTGACAGTTACAATCGAAAAAGTAGGCCGTAAATATAGCCCCTGCCGGGGTAGAATTGTCAGCAGAAACCTACTCACATCGTGAATCCCAGGCCGTGCTACGGAGTTCGTGCACGTGGGCTTCGAATCTCCTTGGATTTTCTCGAGATTCTCAAGGGGGATATCGGAGCACCTATGGGCGTTCTACGATGTGCAGTGATGATGCTGCTAACAACACACAACAAGAACATATCATCATCATCATCATCAAAATCATCATCATCAAAATCATCATCATCAACATCATCATCAACAGCAACATTATTATCAGCTCCTCCACAATAATTTCCCCTGAGTTAGGACAAACTCTATTGTTGTGTCTGTCTTCATTATCACTCCTTAACTGTTTTCTTTTATTTGTTATCAGCCTTCTTCTATTTCCATTTTCTATGTGGATTTCAGTACAAGACCTATCAGGCAGTGCTTTCAGTTAATTTGTTCGCAAACAATCACGAACAGTTCCTCGCATCTCTTGTGGTCTCGTGAGTAGACTCGTTACATTGGACAATGTTATCAAGTATCTCCTGTTTGGCTACGATAACAAGAAGCCGGAGAAAAGATAACATTACTCGTTGACAGCGTTGCTAAGGGCGAAATGTTAAAACGTCTATGGCAAGGTGTTAGTCGGTGAAGCACGATACGAGTCGGCTGTGTACTCTAGACTGATAGTTACAGAAACCAGCAAGGTACTCTCGCATCCAGGGAGACAAGCAAGAGGGCTTTAATCGCGCTTTAAGTGGAGAGAAATAAATTAAATCAGAGGTTACCCAATTTTTTATATATCGGGGGCTAGAAAATGAAGCCTGTCTAGAATATAATGTCTTGAGTTTTAGAATCATTGATTGATAACAAGTGGATTTCCAATAATGGCATATTAATAAATATTAAAAACAATCTGGAAAACTTCAATAGAGAGAGGGAGAGGGAGAGAGAGAGAGAGAGAGAGATAGAGAGAGAGATAAAACTTCCAAAAAGGATGAACTTAGGTAATATCAAATTCGTGCTGATGACGGATGTGTTGCTAACAAAATTCAAAGTCTAATTACTCTCAACTAACTTCCAGAATAACAAAACCCAAATTCTAATTATTCTCGACTGAATTACAGACTAACAAAACCCAAATTCTAATTACTCTCAACTAACTTCCAAACTAACAAAACCCAAATTCTAATTATTCTCGACTGAATTACAGACTAACAAAACCCAAATTCTAATTATTCTCGACTGAATTACAGACTAACAAAAACCAAATTCTAATTACTCTCAACTAACTTCCAAACTAACAAAACCCAAATTCTAATTATTCTCGACTGAATTACAGACTAACAAAACCCAAATTCTAATTATTCTCGCCTGAATTACAGACTAACAAAACCCAATTTCTAATTATTCTCGACTGAATTACAGACTAACAAAACCCAAATTCTAATTACTCTCAACTAAACTCCAAACTAACAAAACCCAAAGTCTAATTATTCTCGCCTGAATTACAGACTAACAAAACCCAAATTCTAATTATTCTCGACTGAATTACAGACTAACAAAACCCAAATTCTAATTACTCTCAACTAACCTCCAAACTAACAAAACCCAAAGTCTAATTATTCTCGATTGAATTACAGACTAACAAAGCCCAAATTCTAATTATTCTCGACTGAATTACAGACTAACAAAATCTAATGTCTAATTACTCTCAACTGACCTCCAAACTACCTAAACCCAGAGTCTAATTACTCTCAACTAACCTCCATACTAACATAACCCAAAGCCTAATTACTCTCAACTAACCTCAAGACTAACAAAACCCAAATTCTAATTATTCTCGACTGAATTACAGACTAACAAAACCCAAATTCTAATTATTCTCGACTGAATTACAGACTAACAAAGCCCAAATTCTAATTATTCTCGACTGAATTACAGACTAACAAAATCTAATGTCTAATTACTCTCAGCTAACCTCCAAACTACCTAAACCTAAAGCCTAATTACTCTCCACTAACCTCAAATTAACAAACCTCGCCTCATTACGCTCCACTAACATACAAATTAACAAAATTCAAAGCATAATTATTCTCCACTAACTTCCAAATTAACAAAACTCAACGAATAATTATTCTCCACTAACCTCCAAATTAACAAAACTCAAAGCATAATTATTCTCCACTAACCTCCAAACTAACAAAACCTCAAAGCATAATTACTCTCCACTAACTCCAATCTAACAAAACTCAAAAAATAATTACTCTCCACTAACTCCAATCTAACAAAACTCAAAAAAATAATTACTCTCCACTAACTCCAATCTAACAAAACTCCAAAAAAAAAATTACTCTCCTGTAACTTCAATCTAACAAAACTCAAAAAATAATTACTCTCCGCTAATGCCAATCTAACAAAACCCAAAGTCTAATTATTCTCGACTGAATTACAGACTAACAAAGCCCAAATTCTAATTATTCTCGACTGAATTACAGACTAACAAAATCTAATGTCTAATTACTCTCAACTGACCTCCAAACTACCTAAACCCAGAGTCTAATTACTCTCAACTAACCTCCAGACTAACATAACCCAAAGCCTAATTACTCTCAACTAACCTCCAAACTAACAAAACCCAAATTCTAATTATTCTCGACTGAATTACATATTAACAAAACCCAAATTCTAATTATTCTTGACTGAATTACAGACTAACAAAATCTAATGTCTAATTACTCTCAACTAACCTCCAAACTACCTAAACCTAAAGCCTAATTACTCTCCACTAACCTCAAATTAACAAACCTCGCCTAATTACGCTCCACTAACATACAAATTAACAAAATTCAAAGCATAATTATTCTCCACTAACTTCCAAATTAACAAAACTCAACGCATAATTATTCTCCACTAACCTCCAAATTAACAAAACTCAAAGCATAATTATTCTCCACTAACCTCCAAACTAACAAAACCCCAAAGAATAATTACTCTCCACTAACTCCAATCTAACAAAACTCAAAAAAATAATTACTCTCCACTAACTCCAATCTAACAAAACTCAAAAAATAATTACTCTCCACTAACTCCAATCTAACAAAACTCAAAAAATAATTACTCTCCACTAACTCCAATCTAACAAAACTAAAAAAAAAAATAATTACTCTCCACTAACTCCAATCTAACAAAACTCAAAAAATAATTACTCTCCACTAACTCCAATCTAACAAAACTCAAAAAATAATTACTCTCCACTAACTTCAATCTAACAAAACTCCAAAAAAAAAAATTACTCTCCTGTAACTTCAATCTAACAAAACTCAAAAAATAATTACTCTCCACTAATGCCAATCTAACAAAACTCAAAGCCTAATTACTCTTCACTAACCTCCAATCTAACAAAATTAACAAAATAATTACTCTTCACTCATCATCATCATCGAGTGCCTTCTCCGCGACGAAGGTTGGCTACCATGGTGCGCCATTCTGCTCTGTCTCTTGCTTTGATGGTGCAGGTTCTCATAGGCTGATTTGTCCATCTTTTGATGTTACTCGTCCATGTTAGTCTTGGTCTGCCTCTGCCTCTTTTACCTTGTATTTTCCCCTCCAGGATTACTTTAAGTGGGCTGTTGTGTCTTTTAACATGGCCCAAAAATCGCATTTGTCTTGTTTGAATTGTGCTTAGTAATTCTCTTTTCATATTTGGTTGTTTTGCGACTTCATCGTTTGTTTTCTTTTCCTTCCATCCAATTCTACATATTCTTCTATATATCCACATTTCAAAGGCTTCAATTCTCTGTTCTGTTTTCTTGTCTAATGTCCCTGTCTCTGCAACATATAGGAATATTGAGAAGATGTAACATTTTGCCATTCTAAGTTTTAGCCCTGGTGTTATTTGTTTTGATGTAAGTATGTTCTTCATGACATTAAAATTACTTTTTGCCATTCCTATTCCCACTCTTCACTAACCTCCAAACTAACAAAACCCAAAAGTCTAATTAACCTCCACTAACCTCCAAACTAACAAAACCCAGAAGTCAAATTAACCTTCACTAACCTACAAATTAACAAAACCCAAAGCCTAATTACTCTCCACTAACCTACAAATTAACAAAACCCAAAGCCTAATTACTCTCCACTAACCTACAAATTAACAAAACCCAAAGCCTAATTACTCTCCACTAACATACAAATTAACAAAATTCAAAGCCTTATTACTCTCCACTAACCTATAAATTAAAAAAAAAACTCAAAGCCTTATTACTCTCCACTAACCTATAAATTAACAAAACTCAAAGCCTTATTACCTCCACTAAACTCCAAACTAACAAAACCCAAAGCCTAATTACTCTCCACTAACCTACAAATTAACAAAACACAAAAGCCTAATTATTCCCCACTAACCTACAAATTTAAAAAAAACTCAAAGCCTTATTACTCTCCACTAACCTATAAATTAACAAAACCCAAAGCCTAATTACTCTCCACTAAACTCCAAACTAACAAAACCCAAAGCCTAATTACTCTCCACTAACCTACAAATTAACAAAACCCAAAAGCCTAATTACTCTCCACTAACCTACAAATTTAAAAAAAACTCAAAGCCTTATTACTCTCCGCTAACCTATAAATTAACAAAACCCAAAGCCTAATTACTCTCCACTAACCTATAAATTAACAAAACCCAAAGCCTAATTACTCTCCACTAACCTATAAATTAAGAAAACCCAAAAGCCTAATTACTCTCCACTAACCTACAAATTAAAAAAAAACTCAAAGCCTTATTACTCTCCACTAACCTATAAATTAACAAAACCCAAAGCCTAATTACTCTCCACTAAACACCAAACTAACAAAACCCAAAGCCTAATTACTCTCCACTAACCTACAAATTAACAAAACCCAAAGCTTAATTACTCTCCACTAACCTACAAATTAAGAAAACCCAAAAGCCTAATTACTCTCCACTAACCTACAAATTAAAAAAAAACTCAAAGCCTTATTACTCTCCGCTAACCTATAAATTAACAAAACCCAAAGCCTAATTACTCTCCACTAAACACCAAACTAACAAAACCCAAAGCCTAATTACTCTCCACTAACCTACAAATTAAGAAAACCCAAAAGCCTAATTACTCTCCACTAACCTAGAAATTAACAAAACCCAAAGCCTAATTACTCTCCACTAACATACAAATTAACAAAACCCAAAAGCCTAATTACTCTCCACTAACATACAAATTAACAAAACCCAAAGCCTAATTACTCTCCACTAACATACAAATTAACAAAACCCAAAGCCTAATTACTCTCCACTAACATAGAAATTAACAAAACCCAAAAGCCTAATTACTCTCCACTAACCTACAAATTAACAAAACCCAAAGCCTAATTACTCTCCACTAACCTACAAATTAACAAAACCCAAAGCCTAATTACTCTCCACTAACCTATAAATTAACAAAACCCAAAGCCTAATTACTCTCCACTAACCTACAAATTAACAAAACCCAAAGCCTAATTACTCTCCACTAACCTACAAATTAACAAAACAGAAAGCCTAATTACTCTCCACTAACATACAAATTAACAAAACCCAAAGCCTAATTACTCTCCACTAACCTACAAATTAACAAAACAGAAAGCCTAATTACTCTCCACTAACATACAAATTAACAAAACCCAAAGCCTAATTACTCTCCACTAACCTAGAAATTAACAAAACCCAAAGCCTAATTACTCTCCACTAACCTACAAATTAACAAAACTCAAAGCCTTATTACTCTCCACTAACCTACAAATTAAGAAAACCCAAAAGCCTAATTACTCTCCACTAACCTACAAATTTAAAAAAAACTCAAAGCCTAATTACTCTCCACTAACCTACAAATTTAAAAAAAACTCAAAGCCTAATTACTCTCCACTAACCTACAAATTTTAAAAAAACTCAAAGCCTAATTACTCTCCACTAACATACAAATTAACAAAACCCAAAAGTCTAATTATTCTCCACGAACTGCCATGTGTCATTGTTTTCAAACAACCATAGTAGTTGGTCTGTGTCTGAATGTGTCCGGTATCACTTGTTGCGACATTGTTTATCATTCCGCTGGCACGTGCGGCTTTTCGCTTGAAAACATGCCAGTACGTGAAACCGTGATAGTTTATTGCTTCCTTATCTCTTTGATCTTCTCATATTGATCCCAATCTCTTTGATCTTCTCACACTGATCAACGTCTCTTTAACCTTATCTCATTGATCCACATCTCTTGGATCTTCTCACATTGATCCACATCTCTTGGATCTTCTCACATTGATCCACATCTCTTGGATCTTCTCACATTGATCCACATCTCTTGGATCTTCTCACATTGATCCACATCTCTTGGATCTTCTCACATTGATCCACATCACTTGCATCTTCTCATATTGATCCACATCTCTTTGATCTTCGAACATTGATCCACATCTCTTGGATCTTCTCACATTGATCCACATCGTTTTGATCTTCTCACATTGATCCATATTTCTTGGATCTTCTCACATTGATCCACATCGCTTTGATCTTCTCACATAGATACACATCTCTTGGTGGATCTTCTCACATTGATCCACATCTCTTTGATCTTCTCACATTGATCCACATCTCTTGGATCTTCTCACATTGATACACATCTCTTGGATCTTCTCACATTGATCCACATCTCTTGGATGTTCTCACATTGATCCACATCTTTTTGATCTTCTCACATTGATACACATCTCTTTGATCTTCTCACATTGATCCACATCTCTTGGATCTTCTCACATTGATCCACATCTCTTTGATCTTCTCACAATGATACACATCTCTTTGATCTTCTCACATACATCCACATCTCTTGGATCTTCTCACATTGATCCACATCGCTTTGATCTTCTCACATTGATCCACATCGCTTTGATCTTCTCACATTGATCCACATCTCTTGGATCTTCTCACATTGATCCACATCTCTTTGATCTTCTCACATTGATCCACATCGCTTTGATCTTCTCACATTGATCCACATCTCTTTGATCTTCTCACATTGATCCACATCTCTTGGACCTTATCACATTGATCCACATCTCTTGGATCTTCTCACATTGATCCACATCTCTTGGATCTTCTCACATTGATCCACATCTCTTGGATCTTCTCACATTGATCCACATCGCTTTGATCTTCTCACATTGATCTGCATCGCTTTGATCTTCTCACATTGATCCACATCTCTTGGATCTTCTCACATTGATCCACATCTCTTGGTTCTTCTCACATTGATCCACATCTCTTAGATCTTCTCACATTGATCCACATCTTTTTGATCTTCTCACATTGATCCACATCGCTTTGATCTTCTCACATTGATCCACATCTCTTGGATCTTCTCACATTGATCCACATCGCTTTCATCTTCTCACATTGATCCACATCTCTTTGAACTTCTCACATTGATTCACCTCTCTTGGATCTTCTCACATTGATCCACATCTCTTGGATCTTCTCACATTGATCCACATCTCTTGGATCTTCTCACATTGATCAACATCTCTTGGATATTCTCACATTGATCCACATCGCTTGGATCTTCTCACATTGATCCACATCTCTTGGATCTTCTCACATTGATCCACATCTCTTGGATCTTCTCACATTGATCCACATCGCTTTGTTCTTCTCACATTGATCCACATCTCTTTGATCTTCTCACATTGATCCACATCGCTTTGATCTTCTCACATTGATCCACATCGCTTTGATCTTCTCACATTGATCCACATCGCTTTGATCTTCTCACATTGATCCACATCGCTTTGATCTTCTCACATTGATCGACAACTTTCTTGATCTTCTCACATTGATCCACATCTCTTGGATCTTCTCACATTGATCCACATCTCTTTGACCTTCTCACGTTGATCCACATCTCTTTGCCCTACTCACATTGATCCACATCTCTTGGATCTTCTCACATTGATCCACATCTCTTGGATCTTCTCACAATGATCCACATCTCTTGGATCTTCTCACGTTGATCCACATCTCTTGGATCTTCTCACATTGATCCACATCTCTTGGATCTTCTCACATTGATCCACATCTCTTTGATTTTCTCACGTTGATCAACATCTCTTGGATCTTCTTACATGGATACACATCTCATTCATCTTCTCACAATTGATCCACATCTCTTGAATCTTCTCACATTGATCCACATCGCTTTGATCTTCTCACATTGATCTACATCTCTTGGATCTTCTCACATTGATCGACAACTTTCTTGATCTTCTCACATTGATCCACATCTCTTGGATCTTCTCACATTGATCCACATCGCTTTGATCTTCTCACATTGATCGACAACTTTCTTGATCTTCTCACATTGATCCACATCTCTTGGATCTTCTCACATTGATCCACATCTCTTGGATCTTCTCACGTTGATCCACATCTCTTTGATCTTCTCACGTTGATCCACATCTCTTGGATCTTCTCACATTGATCCACATCGCTTTGATCTTCTCACATTGATCCACATCGCTTTGATCTTCTCACATTGATCCACATCTCTTTAATCTTCTCACATTGATTTACATCTCTTGGATCTTCTCACATTGATCCACATCTCTTGGATCTTCTCACGTTGATCCACATCTCTTTGATCTTCTCACATTGATCCAAATCTCTTTCATCTTCCCACGTCGATCCACATCGCTTTGATCTTCTCACATTGATCCACATCTCTTTGATCTTCTCACATTGATCCACATCTCTTTGATCTTCTCACATTGATCCACATATCTTTGATTTTCTCACATTGATCCACATCTCTTTGATCTTCTCACATTGATCCACATATCTTTGATCTTCTCACATTGATCCACATCTCTTTCATCTTATCACATTGATCTACATCTCTTTGATCTTCTCACATTGATCCACATCTCTTGGATCTTCTCACATTGATCCACATCGCTTTGATCTTCTCACATTGATCCACATCTCTTGGATCTTCTCACATTGATCCACATCTCTTGGATCTTCTCACATTGATCCCAATCTCTTGGATCTTCTCACATTGATCCCAATCTCTTTGATCTTCTCACATTGATCCACATCTCTTTGATCTTCTCACATTGATCCACATCTCTTTGATCTTCTCACATTGATCCACATGTCTTGGATCTTCTCACATTGATCCACATCTCTTTGATCTTCTCACATTGATCCACATCTCTTTGATCTTCTCACATTGATCCACATCTCTTTGATCTTCTCACATTGATCCACATCTCTTTGATCTTCTCACATTGATCCACATCTCTTGGATCTTCTCACATTGATCCACATCTCTTTGATCTTCTCACATTGATCCACATCTCTTTGATCTTCTCACATTGATCCACATCTCTTTGATCATCTCTTGACCTTATCTCAATAATCCTTGACTATTTTTCCATATATTGGTCCCCATATTTGTTTGTCCAGAATTATGGAGTCTGCAGTGGCTAGCTCTCACCGCGACCTTTGTTCTTTGGTTTCCTCACATTAAGTACATCTGATGATCGTTGCTGTGTTGTTCACATAGTTAATCCAAGTTCAGTACAAGAAACTGATATTTAATTAAATCGTTTTAATGGTCAGAAATTATGTTTAACAACGTCAGAGAGTTTGTGTTATTGAAATATTTCATTTTAATGAGCATTGATCTACTAATAACGTATGGGTGTGACAGCTAGAAATCAACCAAGACTTTAGATAGGAAATTAAATTTCTTGCAGGGATCGAAGCGGGAAGATAACCCGGTACTCAAAAATGTAGTTCTGAATTCGGATGTGTTGGGCCGAAAGGCGCAAATATAACAATTATACTGCAAACCACAACAAAACGCAAACACGTCCCCTACATCCTTGTAAGGGCGGATGATGAAGAGGAGTATTCTAGTCTACTACGATACACTAAAATACTTTAGTCATCGGGCGAACGCAACCAACCACCCAACCAAACAAATTCTTACGTGGGATCTCAAACATAAGCTGGAAAGAAAACATACAAAGGATTTGATAAGAGACGAATTAAAGGAAGAATACATTTCAAACTTTATTATTTTTTTTTTAAAGGCGCCGGAAAATACATCGATCGTGTGCTGAGAATGAATGAAGAAAGACTTCCCAATCAGGCATTTATGTGGAAACCACCTGGTAAAAGAAAACAAGGCAGCCCAAGAGAAACGCTACGCAGAACAATTACTTTGGAAGGTTCAACTAGGACTAGGAAACAACCAAGAACTAGCAGCAAATTGTCAATTGTGGAGTGACTTCCGCTCTAAGTGTCGCCTTCGGCCTTCTTCTTATTAGATGAAAATCAATGACTTTACCTGAGCTCCTCGCCTGCAGTGAAGCCATTCAGTTCTAAAAGCAAAGTCAAAAGGCCGATGTTGTGCAAGTCAACAACTATGGCCCAACATCATCAAGCGCTATACATTTTTAAAAAATACGACGATCATCATTTTCAAGAGGACGTGAACTTCCATGGTATATGGTGGATAGGCGGCGGGAACAATTGAAGGCTATGCATGAAAAGTGTTCCTTGTTGCAGTTTCCTCATATTCCAAGTCCGGCTTGTTGCAGGAGCTACTGAGTTAAGTGCTCTGTGCATACCGTGAGCTGTGTGTCTCATTCGTTTTGATCATGTTTCGATATTCCAATTGTTTACGATGAGTGATGACATCGTATGACAGGGAACAGTTGGCTGTGTTCACTTTCTGCGCGGTTTTGCCTTATGTCTTTTGGCATGTGCTGAGACTGCTACGATGGGGGCTACAGTTGCCTTTCTTTGTTTGGGAGATGAGATATTAATTCGGATGATTACGCTGGCACGGGCGGTTGAGCAATTATGGATTTTAATTCGTTTGCAGTGATACCGGGGCCTTTCATAACCAACTAACTAAAAAAAATAAAAAATAACCAAATGACTTTAGCTAACATCTCAGCTTCAAAAATGATCCAGTTACAAGAATTGTAATATTCTGGTAAACCACCAAATGGGAATTCCCCCATTTAAAAAAAATAGTTTAAAAAAAAGTATAAAAACCGACAGAATCAGAAAATATCTTAGCGCATCATCATTATCAAGTGTCGCGCTTGCTGGCAAAGGTGACCATGCCTCTTCACAACTTTCTGTCTCAACAACTGCTTATCAATGCTGCTGTTGACTTCCAACCAGGTCAATTACAGCTGTAATCGGTTATTTAAAAACTCACTTTTAGACACAAACGTCTTGTAGTATAAGGAATACTAAGTCTGTGTGCGTTTTCTGCTTTTCGAAAATTTTGCATATTTTTTTTACTCCATCAATTTTTCTCACTGGCTTTTAAAATATGTTTATATGAGCGACTATCTCATCATATGTTGCTTTCATATTTAATTCATTAACGAGTCTGCCTCCTTAGAACAACAACAAATTAAAATGGTTTGGCCACCTGGTCAGAATGAATCCTTACCAATCACCATCAAGGGCGTTCTTCTCGAGAATGCATGGAAAAAGACCAAGAGGAAGACCCAGAAGAAGATGGATAGATGCAGTGACAGAGACATGTAACAACAAAGGAAAATCACTAATTCAGACAATTCGAGCAGCATAAGAACGACAAATGATATAAACCACACCTTTTAGGTATCAGTGAAAGAGAAAAGAAGAAGATGGATAGATGCAGTGACAGAGACATGTAACAACAAAGGAAAATCACTAATTCAGACAATTCGAGCAGCACAAGAACGACAAATGATATAAACCACGACACCTTTTAGGTATCAGTGAAAGAGAAAAGAAGAAGATGGATAGATGCAGTGACAGAGACATGTAACAACAAAGGAAAATCACTAATTCAGACAATTCGAGCAGCACAAGAACGACAAATGATATAAACCACGACACCTTTTAGGTATCAGTGAAAGAGAAAAGAAGAAAAGAAGAAAAGAGGAAGAACGAGTCTGCTTGTCATTTCCTACAACTTTTCATGTCTCGTGTTGTCTTGTGGTTCTCCTCCTCTACTTTTCGGCGAAGCACAACTCGTTCAACCTCAAGCTAAGCGTCTACTAAGTTATAGCATGCTACAAAAGTCATCCTAAAATGTAGTTTATTGGCTGGTATTAACTGCTTACCATTCGTGGTTCGTCCCGGGCGTTAAAACACTGTGGAGGCGCCACTGATAGATGTGCACAACGCCATTATCGGGATAGGCAGCTGTGAAATTAAAGCCACATAACATGTCTAGAATAATGAAGTGGCCAGACATGGCAAGGAGTAATTGAATCACGAGAAAATCATGCAACACTAGTCAAGAATCAACTAAAAATAAGCAAAATAAATAACACAAGAAATAAACATTAAAACATATTTTCTGTCGATCCATTTTAATTTGCGTCTGTTTAATTTCGCGTAATTGTTTTGTTTTCAAATGTCTATTTACGACCACGCTTCCCATTTAATGGTGTTCTTGTGTTTTGCTTTAGAAATATGGGAGATAAACATTCATAAATGTAAATATTCACTCAAAGTCTTGATATCGGGACGTATGGGAAATATAGTCTATCTATCTTTCGTTCGCCTGTGGATTGGTCAGTAGCTCTATTCTCTCGCCCCCTGACTCCACAGAACGGTTGAGAAGGACATCCAGTAATAGTGGTTGGACCCTTACGAGGCTGAGGGCCCGGCGGTGCACCTTCCTGAGTGTCCATCACAGGGCGAGTGCCATCTCGATTCGCAGTTATAGACCTACTTCCCATTGGTGTGAGTGCGTAGCATCTTGATTGTTGTAGTGCGCCTTTTGGCTGGTTGCCTCCGACTTCAGCACTTAAACTTGCTAGAGCAGACTGTGGTCTTGCTCGGGTGTAAGAAGGTCTGGTCAGTCTTGACTTGCTAGAGCAGACTGTGGTCTTGCTCGGGTGTAGGAAGGTCTGGTCAGTCTTGACTTGCTAGAGCAGACTGTGGTCTTGCTCGGGTGTAGGATGGCCTGACCTGTCTTGGTTTTAAGTCCCTGGTGACTGTTAAGCCCCCCTCTCCACGACAAGGAGCGGGTCTTGATGGGAGGAAATATAGTGCTAATGACCATCATATCTGAAGATCTTTAAATTGTAACAAAATCTATGCATATAAGGGATCTGTAGTAACAAACAATGGAATCTAAAAAAAGAGATCAAAAGAAGATTAGCAATAGCAACACAAAAATTAAACGCCATGATAAACATGTGGCATACTACCAGCAAGGCAGTAACATTAAAATTATGGAGGATATGTATCTTCCCGACAGCAACATACGATTATGAATTATGAACAATCTTGCAAACATCAAGGCAGAAAATCGATTAATTCGAAATAAAATGCTGCTGACAAATCCTTAAGATACATTTATAATGAAATAACAGCAATGAAGACACATTAAAAGCTTTAAACATTTAAACATAAAAATATAACTGTTTTACAAAAACCATTTCACAGAGTGGATTAAACTACCATGCCCACGTCAAAAGACATTGCGGGTGGAAAGAATAGCAACGGAAGCATGGTTCCTGGGCGACACATCAGGGGCAGACCAAGAAGAAAGTGGTTTCAAAGCGTAAAAGGAGACATTAACATGAAAAAAGAAGTAATGGGAGATCAGGCATTCTTGCAGACGGGCTGTGGTGAATGCAACGTTCTGTGGGAGATCTGGCTAGAGACAGAGATTCTTTCAGACGGGCTGTGGTGAATGCAACGTTCTATGGAATATCTGGCTAGAGACAGATTCTTTCTGACGGGTTGTGCTGAATGCAAAGTTCTGTGGGAGATCTGGCTAGAGACAGATTCTTTCAGACGAACTGTGGTGGATGTAATGTTCTGTAAACCACATGCGACCTGATGATGATGACCATATTTTGCCATGACGACGGTATCGTGTTGGGTGTTGGTATTACACCCAGCCGCCTTAACCATAGAAATTAGGACCTATATTTTAGAGGCTGGGTGAACCTCGGGAGCCTTGTTGGTCAAAAAAATTGCTCCACTTCTGGGAATCGAACCTGGACCATTCTATCAGGAATCGAGCACACTAAGCACACAATCACCGATACTCCAGATAAATGTACCACTCTATAAAAAGGATAAATATAATTTTATATATTCAAAAGGAGTGAATGCATACTTTGTTCACTGTGATCTGTGGCAGGAGTGAATGCATACTTTGTTCACAGTTATATGCGGCAGGAGTGAATGCATACTTTATTCGCATTGATCAGCGGCAGCAGTGAATGCACACTTTGTTCGCAGTGATCTGTGGCAGCAGTGAATGCATACTTTGTTCACATTGTTCTGTGGCAGGAGTGAATGCCTACTTTGTTCGCAGTGATCTGCGGCAGGAGTGAATGCAATTTTTTGGGTGACTAAAGTAATCGTAAGTCAACTGTCCAACACACCCTGGGGCTCACGGCAATGAAATAGCGCTATGTTCACTGTATCTACGAGTATAATCAACACTTTACAGGAATATTTAGTCTTTATATGCTTTGTGAAATTCCGGACAGACAATGGAGCTGATAAACCTCAGCTGTAATTAAATTGATTTCATGAATAGAATAGAATAGAATAGAATATAATCATCATATATTAATGTAATAAAAAGACTGTTTTTAAGAAGGAGATACATGACAAATGTAATACTGTACAAATGTCAGCTGTAATCACATATTTATTATTAGGTAATGTGACTACTTGCGTAGGTGAGAATATCATAATTAAAGAGAAAGAGAGTGGAACAGGGGAAAATATGCAAGACAGTATAAAGAATCATTTGGGAGGAAGTCAAGAAAATAAAAATATTCCCACCTGTAGAGATAGAAAGTTATTCTCTCTATGCCCCTCTGTCTCCCCTTCCGCTGTTATAGTGTAGGAGATAACAACAATGAAATTAATTAGGAATTCAATAGAGGGATTGCCTACAATAGTAAGAGGAGTTGAATTTAGAAAAGGTACAAAATCCGTAGGTGAATTTATAGACCAGTTACTAGATTTTCAAGAACTAGATCACGAGATTTAATTTTAAGTTGGAAAAGCAGATGGGCGAAAGTGAGACAGACAGTGAGGCTGACTTGGATCAAAGATTTCCATTTGAGAGGTTGTATTAGATTGTCAGTCTAGTTGACGATATTTCCATCTATAAAAGTAGTTAGGATAGAAATTAAGAAAGCCCGACATTATAGAAATAGAATGATTGCCAGTAAAATATAAAATAGAGTAATGATACAGAATCTGTCCACAACGACTTGTGTGTGTTATAGAGGGTGTTGACTTCCTAGCAAGATATGATCACGACTAATAGTCACTAGAAAGAAAGTATTCTTCGATCATAGTGGTCAGTAACTAAGATTTTCATGTTATATGTTCTTGTCTTTAAACCAGGGGCTGTGTTGTGTCCAACCAGTCGCAAATAACTGCTGAGACAAGTTTTTTAAAAATATTTTTTATTATTTTTTGTTGACTGTTACTCAGTAAACCTGCAGTAATGAATAAAAGAGTCTATGACCACACAGATCAATAATCCAATGAAGATATGAAGTTTTGAAGGAGAGAGCTGTTGAGACACTTGCATCTAATTCAGTAAACTGATTGAGCTCCAATCTCTGCATTATTGAGAATTGTTAAGTATTGACAGTAATGAAGATATTAAGGGACACAGTTATGAACATTGCCTGGCATATATTTAAGTGTATATGAAAATCAATGATATACTGTTATTGCTGTTACTTAAAGTGTAATTTGTATCAGTCGGAGTCTAAAGATTAGTCAAGATCACCTTTTTTGGTCAATTAAAGAAATCTACAAGTTTAATGACGGAATATCCAACACTGCCTTTACGAGATGGTGGAATTCTTTCCGAAATTTGGCGGTTAGCGTCTGGGTATTATGAGTCGATTTTACGTGATGTTAAAACGACCTTGTCGATGTCAAAACGACCATCTTTATAGTGCTCTTTTCTGCTTCAGTCTTCTGGAGACGCAGAGCTGTCGCATTTTAGTTGGTGAACCTCAGACAACACGAGTCCTATATTATGTTTGGTGACTCGGTTCAAACCTGCGTCATCTTGATGTCCTGGAACCACGGCTGCCGCACATGTTACCAATTATCACAACGAACATTCCAGCTGTACCCCTTTTCGCCAAAGTATTACTCTCGTGCACTGAAGAAAAACGAAAACAAGTATAAAACGTGACAACTCTACATTACGTTTTGAAAGCGCCAACACAGAAAGATGTAAAATGTGATATTCTATATCGTTTTGGGGTAGAGTTTAGTGCTGCCACTTCTATTCAGCAAATCATTTGCTTGCTTGAATGCGTTCGCACGATGACTAAAAGAGTATACCTCTTCGTCGTCCGCCCTTAAAAGAACGTTAAGTGGGCGTGTCTGCGTTGTGTTGTGGTTTGCAGTATAACTGATATTTGCACCTTTCGGCCCAACACATCCAACTTCAACACGACCTTTCTGAGTACTGGGTTGTCTTCCCTCTTCAATCCCTACTCTCTTGGCCAGACTAGACAGGTTAGTCTATTACTAGAGGCACCACGGAGAGGTGGAGCATGGTCTGGATGGTTCTGTTTAACCGATCCTGGAGCAAGTCATCAGCTGTAGGTCGCTGACAACTTCCAGCTCTACTGCTGTGAGGTGCGCCTTCCCCTCCAGCAAATCATTTAAGTGAGTGAGATCCATCTCTCTATCCTCGTACTCTTCCTTTTCTAATCAAAGACCAGGGACCAAGTATCAATGTTTATTTCTCCACTGAGATGAAAGTTGTTTTACCTTTGGTGCCAGATTATTGGCACGAAAACAATTTCCCCTAACGATTTTACGCTAATTTGTTCAATAAGAAACAGTGTTGTCTTTAAGCATTAACAAATAACGATAGAGGCAACGCTTTGCAGATGTGTCTTACATTAAACGAGCATTACTCTCCGGATTAGTGAAGGAAGGACAACAAATGTAGCACTTGACCACCTGAGGTTTAAAGAACGATCTACTTCAGTCGTCCATGAATGAGAATATTATAGTCAAGACGTGTCTATGTGCAATGAGGGCGATACGTCAAGCTAAACTAAACTAAACTAAACTAAACTAAACTAAACTAAACTAAACTAAACTAAACTAAACTAAACTAAACTAACTAACTGTAGTATTTCGACAATCTGTTAATGTCGTGTTTGTCACCTCTGTTAATGTCGTGTTTGACTGTTCTGTTAATGTCGTGTTTATCAGCTCTGTTAATATCGTGTTTGAGTGCTCTGTTAATGTCATTTTTGACTGTTCTGTTAATGTCGTGTTTATCAGCTCTGTTAATATCGTGTTTGACTGCTCTGTTAATGTCATTTTTGACTGCTCTGTTAATGTCGTGTTTATCAGCTCTGTTAATATCTTGTTTGACTGCTCTGTTAATGTCATTTTTGACTGTTCTGTTAATGTCGTGTTTATCAGCCCTGTTAATATCGTGTTTGACTGCTCTGTTAATGTCATTTTTGACTGTTCTGTTAATGTCGTGTTTATCAGCTCTGTTAATATCGCGTTTGACTGCTCTGTTAATGTCATTTTTGACTGTTCTGTTAATGTCGTGTTTATCAGCTCTGTTAATATCGTGTTTGACTGCTCTGTTAATGTCACTTTTGACTGCTCTGTTAATGTCGTGTTTATCAGCTCTGTTAATATCTTGTTTGACTGCTCTGTTAATGTCATTTTTGACTGTTCTGTTAATGTCGTGTTTATCAGCTCTGTTAATATCGTGTTTGACTGCTCTGTTAATGTCGTGTTTATCAGCTCTGTTAATATCGTGTTTGACTGCTCTGTTAATGTCATTTTTGACTGTTCTGTTAATGTCGTGTTTATCAGCTCTGTTAATATCGCGTTTGACTGCTCTGTTAATGTCATTTTTGACTGCTCTGTTAATGTCGTGTTTATCAGCTCTGTTAATATCTTGTTTGACTGCTCTGTTAATGTCATTTTTGACTGTTCTGTTAATGTCGTGTTTATCAGCTCTGTTAATATCGTGTTTGACTGCTCTGTTAATGTCATTTTTGACTGTTCTGTTAATGTCGTGTTTATCAGCTCTGTTAATATCTTGTTTGACTGCTCTGTTAATGTCATTTTTGACTGTTCTGTTAATGTCGTGTTTATCAGCTCTCTTAATATCGTGTTTATCAGCTCTGTTAATGTCATGTTTGTCAGCTCTGTTTATATCGTGTATGTCAGCTCTGTTTATGTCGTGTTAGTCAGCTCTGTCTATGTCGTGTTTATCAGCTCTGTTTATGCCATGTATGTCAGCTCTGTTTATGTCTTATATGACAGCTCTGTTTATGCCATGTATGTCAGCTCTGTTGATGTCGTGTATGTCAGCTCTGTTTATGTCATGTATATCAGCTCTATTTATGTCGTGCTTATTAGCTCTGTTTATGTCGTGTTTATCAGCTCCATTTATGTCATGTTTGTCAGCTCTGTTTATGTCGGGATTATCAGCTCTGTTTATGTCATGTATGTCAGCTCTGTTTATGCCATGTATGTCAGCTCTGTGTATGCCATGTATGTCAGCTCTGTTTATGTCGTGTATGTCAGCTATATAAAAACTTTATAAAACACAAGCTACCGGGCTGAGCAAGAAATGGTACGGTTTTTCTACCTCGCACTTTTAGACTCTGAGTGCTTTTTCTGAAAAGCCACAGACGCATCCACTCATATGCTTGCACACGCATAGGAAAGCCACATATATTGTAAGCAAAAACACTTTCACTCTGCGGTTCAGGATATGTTGTAGACAATTGTCCGTCAAATGCGCATGACATTTTGTCTGTTAGATTGTCAACAACGTTAGTGTCTGCTTCACCTCCCAGATTACAGAAAATTGCATCCACAAAATTGACTGAACGGTTCTCAAACAGGAATTGTGAGGTCCGATGTGTGATAACAGGTTATTGATGCTTGAGCCCAGAGAACATACACGTATATATACGTAAATACATAGAAACATATACATAGATACACACACTTAATATATTTAGAATACATACACACATACATACGTTACATACATACATACGTACGTACGTACATATATACATATTTAGATTCACATTTATAATTTGTATATTTTAAACGGGACTGCAAATCTGACCTTGTGAACGAAGACCAGATTGTCGGTTTCTCATACCAGGGCGAGGTTGGTACAACTGGGCGAGCTGTTGTATAAATTAACATGCGCCACACATCTCCAACGACGTTACACGCCATGCCAGTAAGAGTCACATTCAAAGTTCTATCCACAGGGAAGGATACCCCAGAAAACAAACCACTGCTACCTAGCAGTTACCATCGGGAGAAGTAAAGGCTGTGAGAGAACGCCCAGACAGAAACCAGAGGCAGGGTAGGCACAGCAGTCCTGGATGACATCCATCATAAGAAAAGGAAAACTCTTACGAGGAAACCAATATCCAGCTTGCAGAGGACGTGGTTTCAGTCATTGCGCAGATTTAGAGGAAAAATCAGGACACGTACACAGACACAAGTACTAACCAAGTAACCAGCTCATCTTGTGTCATGATGTTGTCCTTACCCCTCCATCCAAGAGTTCAGTTCGCAGGATCACAAGACTTAAACGAAGAAGAATAATAAGGAGAGGAAGAAAAAAGAAGAAGTTACTGTTTGAAAAGAATTGCGAACGAATCTTTCTGAATTAATCTGAATCTTACTAGAACCGAACTTCGTGAGCCGAGTGTACTCTGACCTGCAGCCGAACAGACAAAATGAATCATTCTTACAAGTTCTGGGAGCCGCGATAGCTCAGTGGCTAGTGAACTGGACTACAAAGGACAAGAGGTAGGGTTTGATCCCAACCGACGGTTTCCAGGTTCACCCAGCCTTTAATTGGTACCGGATTTTTTCTTGGAAAGTAAAGCGGCACGGGCGTAATACCGACCACATTACCAAAAAAATCATGTGCTGAAGGTCTGTAAAATTTATGGTCACTAACACCATATTCCAATATATACCACTTGGCGTGACGGGGGCACTTTACTTTACTTTTTTTTTTATTCTTACAAGTTTGTATAGATGCCATAGTTTACTATTACGCCACATGTTAACAGTTATGGAGGGTTGTTTTGTACGAAGTATGGCCAATATGCCGGACGACCAGTTCAACTAAAACGGTCAGCGAATTATAATGAACTTCTTGCAGGATTAGGTTAAGCGAACAACAGCTGATAAGAACCTTTCTGCACCTTCCAGAGGTAGATTATCAGAGGTAGACTAAATAGTTGAACGAGTACATCTCGAGATGGAAGGCAATCCTGCTTTAAAAAAATAATTTGCTGAGGATATACGTCGAGACGAAAAGTACATATATCGCTGTTTGATGTCAACTAGGAACCGCCGCGTTAACGCTAACAATCTTGTAAAGGCGAACGACGAAGAAGAGTTATCGTCAGGTCTATGTAGACGACGTTCGAAGGTAATTATTGCGTCATTTTCTGACAGCTAAATCGGGCGGACAAACACAAAGTTCATTATTTTGTCATGTTCTAACGGCAGTTTAAATTTGTTGACAAACACAAAGTTAATTATTTTGTCATGTTCTAACGGCAGTTTAAATTTGTTGACAAACACAAAGTTAATTATTTTGTCATGTTCTAACGGCAGTTTCAATTTGTTGACAAACACAAAGTTAATTATTTTGTCATGTTCTAACGGCAGTTTCAATTTGTTGACAAACACAAAGTTAATTATTTTGTCATGTTCTAACGGCAGTTTAAATTTGTTGACAAACATAAAGTTAATTATTTTGTCATGTTCTAACGGCAGTTTAAATTTGTTGACAAACACAAAGTTAATTATTTTGTCATGTTCTAACGGCAGTTTCAATTTGTTGACAACCACGAAATTAATGATTGTTCAATGCTCTAACAATTATGAAGGGTTGATATACGCAGAATTAATGATAACGTCATGTTTCACCTGAGACAAGTAATGACCCCAACGGTACATTAACCACCATCATTTGGACCGGGGCTACAACAAGTTGAAAACCTCCACGTTGGACCACCGTCTTGCCATGCTGGAACTCAAGGAACAACCCATCACGTTAAGTGCTGCTGAAAATGTCTACTATTTTCCTGGACTTTTCCGCCGTTGTTTTACCTTGGAAATTGATGGCCATTACTGGGCGGTACTTTGCGTTAATTTGTTGTTGGCTTCATCTTGAGTTCAGCGCTGCGTGCTTTGATAATCAATCTGCTGTCTGGAAGTGCTTCTCCATTATTATTGATGTTTCCTCGTCTACTGTATCATTCACCTCGATAAAGACGCATGCTACGACCTAACGTCGTTACGGATGACTGGGTGGTCTAGAGGTAAGACGTCGGCCTCTGGACAGGAAGGTAATATGGCCTTTGGCGTCTTGACAGACGGTCGGTAACAAGCAGTAGGCATCTTGGTCTACGACTCCTAAGTGTTGCCATGATGGATGGGAGTTTGGCTCGTTGTAAGACACTACTGTTGGTTACTTTGTCCTGCCATTTGATATTCATAATCTTTCGAAAGCAACGCACATGAAACCTGGTTAACCTTTTCTCCTGCCCTGCATAGGTAGTCCAAGTTTCTGATCCGTATAGAAGTGTACTAAACCCATAACTTTGATACATTTAAATCTTAGCCCTGAGTGTTAAATTGGTGTTGGCCCATGCTCTATCTTTAAGTTTACCATATGTGGAAGCTGCATTTCCGATTCAGGAATTTATTTCTTCTTCAAGGGAGACATTGGTTGTGACCAAAGAACCGAGATAGATTAACTTTCTCACATATTCAAGCGGTGTGTTATTTAGTGGTATAGCTACGGGACTGGCTACACCAGTTGAAGCACCACATTCTTCTGTATACTTATTGTTAGGGAGCATAAATCGCATGATCTAGCTAAATTGTCAATCACTGACTGCAGGACGGACTCATCATGAACAACCAGTGCTGCATCATCAGCGAATAGAAGCTCCTTCATTAGGGTCTCAGTTGTTTTTAATTTTGACCTCAGACGTGCTAGATTGATTAATAAGCCGTCAGATCTTGTAAAGATTTAGATGTCTCCAGAAACGGTCTTGCTTGCTTGCATTCGCCCGATGACTTAAGGAGTGTACCTCATCACCATCCGCCCTTTAAAGGACGTTAAGTAGGCGTGTCTGCGTTGTGTTGTGGTTTACAGTATAACTGTTATATTTGCGCCTTTCGGCCCAACACATCCGACTTCAGCATGACATTTTTGAGTACCGGGTTGTCTTCACTCTTCGATCCCTGCTCGCTTGGCCAGACTAGACAGGTTAGTCTGTTACTAGAGACACCACGGAGAGGTGGAGCAGGGTCTGGATGGTTCTGGTTTACCGATCCTGGCGCAAGCCATCAGCTGTGGGTCGCTGACAACTTCCAGCTCTGGTGCTGGGAGGCGTGCCTTCGCCTCCAGAAGCGGTTTCAAATGCATTGTGTAGTAGGCCAGCGAAAAAAATTCCGAATAGAATTGGGGCAAGGACACATCCTTTTTTGACTCCACAGTTCATCTCAAAGGGCTGGGAAGATCTACCGTCGAACTGGATGGTGGCAGACATATTGTTGTGAAACGACTTGATCGTCTTGAGTAATGTAGGAGGGCAGCAAACAGGAAGGTATAGAGTTCGAATCTCGCAATAGCTTGTGGAAAATGTTTCACTCGAATCCGTGGTTTCTTCGTTGCATTACTCTCTCCTGGTCTCATCACAACTGTTTGCCACTGCTACTTTAGTTAATTTGCCCATTTGTGTCTTTCACTTAAGATAAAACTCACATGATATTTGTATGTTACATTCAAAGTGATTAGAAGAAACTGGATATTAAAATTTAAAAAAAAAATAAAAAAATTGTTGTTGCTAAAAATATAATTTTGCATTTACAAAACTCTCAAATTTGCCAAGCCTTGGCCTTTTTGTAATGAGCAGTAGCTACAAAAATATCATTCACACGAAACAATTGACTGGAGCCAAATATTTTACATTTTGTGTGTCAGACGTCACAAACTGAAACCACTCCCATAAAATACCAATGTTAAGAACCATTGGAGTGTACTAGGCTCAGGGCGTGATACCCACAAACGCTGCAACATTTCAAAGCTTATAACTAAAATGCCATTATATGATGACAACAAACAGCCGTGATATGGGCAGCTAGATCCAATGACCAGCCTTCTCGGGTAACGGAATATAAAACCAGTAGGTTTCCGTGCACGCTAAACAAGTTACAGAACGATTGACAGTTCAAAGTTAACAAAAGTAGGCCATAATGGCCACTGTCCAGATAAAATTATTAAGACAATCTGCCTAAGTCGAAAGGATCATAGACCTAGGCACGGAGTTCGTGCACATATGCCAGGGTTTTCCTTGGTGGTTTTCAGTATTTCAAGGAAAAGATCAAAGCAATTATGAGTGCGTCTGGAGTGCACCGATGATCGCTCTAGCATAATACCTCAGTTTACAGCAAAGCTGCGAATGTTGCGTCATATGTGACTCGTCTTATAACTTTGACAATCCCATCTTACTTTGATCTGACGTAATCGAGCTTAATATTCGGTTTCCTTGTATGTTTAGGAGTAGTGGGCTTGCTCAGTTCTGGTTCGAGGGCAAAAAAAAAAAAAAAAAAAAAAAAAAAAAGAGGCTCAATATAATTTGCTGAATGGAATAAAGCCAGCACAAGGAGTGAATAGGGAAAGTGATTTAAGATTAAGATTTTGAATTAATATATTTAAAAATCAAGGTGAAGGTAGCCGCGATAGCTCAGTGGTTATTTAACAGGACTACAAAGGACAAGAGGTAGGGTTCGATCCCAACCGACGGCTTCCGGGTTCACCCAGCCTTAAATGGGCAGCGGATTTTTTTTCTGGGAAATATAAAGTGGCACGGGCGTAATACCGACCACATTTTCCCAAAAATCATGTGCTGAAAGTCTGTTAAATTGATGGTCACTAACACCATATTCCCTATACGCCACTTGGCAGGACGGTGCAGGTACGAGACTTTAATCAGAGTTTAAGCACTCGGGTTTTTTACCCACATATGTTCGACTGCCTATCCAGAAGTGTTCGGAGGCTCCTGTCTAGCGTCTATTCAAGCATCGTAACTCACGAGCGAGGCGCCATTCCTCACCTTCCCAGAGTGTGAACCCATTTCTGCTAGCGGCTAGGTCGACCGCATGGTGTCTTTTCTTTCCAGCCACGAGTACAATTCACAAACTGCTTCTAGCCACTGAGAACGGGTTAGATCCTGCTTTGTCCATATATTGTTCTTTGTTGTTTTTTTTTCTGCTGTTGATTATTTGTCATTTTTTTCCGAGTGTTGTAAACATACCTCTGCCTCTGAATTGATTCGCGGATTATCTCCTCGGAAATTTCCCTCTATAATAATATTCATTGATTATTATTTGTCTCCAGTCTAAACCACTGGAAACTACTATTCGTGCTGTTTCGTTCATAAATGTTTGTCTGCAACGCAAATATTCAGCCCTACCCTATCAGGGAGACACTTGTCTTAATAGGAAAAATACAGATACACAATGTATTTCCGAGCTGTGATCGCAGCCTTATGTTATAGTCATGAGAACACCTGCGCGAAGGACATTGTCCACGTTAGCTAATTTTTTAGTTAGCTGAGTGGCAGTGTTCCCTAGCGTTTGGCTTTTCGTGGCAAGGCGCTGTGCCATTGAGTACGGGATCGATCCTGCTTTGGTCCATATATTGTTCTTTGTGTTTTTTTTTTTCTGTTGTTGATTATCTGTCATTTTTTTCCCCGAGTGCTCTTCCTCTGAATTGATTCCAGCGGGAATCAAGCACAGGTCGTCCGAACGGCTGTAGCTAGTGGGAAGTTTTCCCAAATAAGCTACCGAATTTAGAGAGAGAGAGAGAGAGAGAGAGGAATAAGTGTGAATATAAGAGAGTTAAGAGAAGATGCAACAATCTCTATTTGAATGAGGACAAACAACCAATGAAAAACAAGTATTGCCTCCCAGCCTGACATTTTCACTGTTTCTTTCCCCCATTGTTGTAATGTCTTATTTTTAAATTTAACGCCAAGAAGAAGTATGTGTCCTGAGCAACAATCAATGAGGCCCCCGTACACGCTACGCCACTGAGTGGAAAGGATGCTTGAGAAGAAATGGGGTTGGGGAGAGATATACGGATATAGGATAGAATGAGATAAATAGTTGGCAAATATGTGAACAAAATTAGGCTGGAGTAAAAGAGTGTAACAGCGAATGAAAGAGAGTTGGAAGAGAGTGTTGTTGGGAGAGTTGTTTGGAGAGTGTTGTTGAGAGAGTGTTATTAGGAGAGCTGTTTGGAGAGTATTGTTCAGAGAGTGTTGTTGGGAGAGTTGTTTGGAGAGTGTTGTTGGGAGAGTTGTTTGGAGGGTGTTGTTGGGAGAGTTGTTTGGAGAGTGTTATTGGGAGAGTTGTTTTGAGAGTATTGTTGAGAGAGTGTTGTTGGGAAGGTGTTGTTGGGAGAGTGTTGTTATGAGTGTTTTTGGGAGAGTGTTGTTGGAAGAGTGTTGGAAAGTTGTTTGGAGAGTGTTGTTGAGAGAGTGTTACTGTAAGAGTTTTGTTGAGAGAGTCTTATTTGGAGAGTGTTATTGTGAGAGTGTTGTTTGGAGAGTGCTGAGAGTGCTATTGGGAGAGTGTTGTTGGAGAGTGTTGTTACGGGAGTGTTTTGAGAGAGTATTGTTGGGAGAGTGTTGTTGGGAGAGTGTTGTTAGGAGAGTTGTTCGGAGAGTGTTATTGTGAGAGTTTTGTTGGGAGATTGTTGTTGGAAGAGTGTTGTTAGAAGAGTGTTGTTGGAAGAGTGTTGTTGGAAGAGTGTTGGAAAAGTTGTTTGGAGAGTGTTGTTGAGAGAGTGTTGTTGGGAGAGTGTTGTTGGAAGAGTCTTGTTGGAAGAGTGTTGCTGGAAGAGTTGTTTGGAGAGTGTTGTTGGAAGAGTGTTCTTTGGAAAGTGTTGTTGGGAGACTGTTGTTGGGAAAGTATTTTTGGGAGAATTGTTTGGAGTGTGTTGTTGTGGAAGATGTTGATGGGAGGGTTGTTTAGAGAGAGCTGTTGGGAGAGAGTGTTTTTGTGAGAGTGTTGTTTGGAGGGTTGTTTGGAGTGTTATTGGGAGAGAGTGTTTTTGTGAGAGTGTTGTTGGGGGAGTTTTATTTGGAGAGTGTTGTTGGGAAGGAGTATTGGTTGGATGGTTTTTTGGAGAGTATTGTTGGGAGAGTAGTTTGGAGATTGTTGTTGGGCGTATTGTTGGGAAAGTGTTGTTGGGAGTGAGTGTTATTGGGAGAGAGTGTTGTTGGGTGTATTGTTGGGAGTAAGTGTTGTTAGGAGAGAGCGTTGTTGGGAGTGAGTGTTATTGGGAGAGAGTGTTGTTGGGCGTATTGTTGGGAGAGAGTGTTGTTGGGAGTGAGTGCTGTTGGGAGTAAGTGTTGTTAGGAGAGAGTGTTGTTGGGAGTGAGTGTTATTGGAGAGAGTGTTGTTGGGTGTATTGTTGGGAGTAAGTGTTGTTAGGAGAGAGCGTTGTTGGGAGTGAGTGTTATTGGGAGAGAGTGTTGTTGGGCGTATTGTTGGGAGAGAGTGTTGTTGGGAGTGAGTGCTGTTGGGAGTAAGTGTTGTTAGGAGAGAGTGTTGTTGGGAGTGAGTGTTATTGGGAGAGAGT
This sequence comes from Megaustenia siamemsis, assembly GCA_032433765.1. Classification (NCBI taxonomy): domain Eukaryota; kingdom Metazoa; phylum Mollusca; class Gastropoda; order Stylommatophora; family Ariophantidae; genus Megaustenia; species Megaustenia siamemsis. The sequence goes on along the minus strand of JAVIAB010000156.1, from coordinate 64,251,639 downwards.
GTTATTGGGAGTGTTGTTGGGAGTGTTGTTGGGAGTAAGTGTTGTTAGGAGAGAGTGTTGTTGGGAGTGAGTGTTATTGGGAGAGAGTGTTGTTGGGAGAGAGTGTTATTGGGAGTGCTGTTGGGAGTGTTGCTGGGAGTAAGTGTTGTTAGGAGAGAGTGTTGTTGGGAGTGAGTGTTATTGGGAGAGAGTGTTGTTGGGAGTGTTATTGGGAGTGTTGTTGGGAGTGAGTGTTATTGGGAGAGAGTGTTATTGGGAGTGTTATTGGGAGTGTTGTTGGGAGTAAGTGTTGTTAGGAGAGAGTGTTGTTGGGAGTAAGTGTTGTTAGGAGAGAGTGTTGTTGGGAGAGAGTGTTATTGGGTGAGAGTGTTATTGGGAGTGTTGTTGGAGTGTTGTTGGGAGTAAGTGTTGTTAGGAGAGAGTGTTGTTGGGAGTGAGTGTTATTGGGAGAGAGTGTTGTTGGGAGAGAGTGTTATTGGGAGAGAGTGTTGTTGAGAGAGAGTGTTGTTGGAGTGTTGCTGGGATAGTGCTGTTGGGAGAGTGTTGTTAGGAGAGAGTGTTGTTGGGAAAGTGAGATTTGGAAAGAGAGCTAAATAAAACGCGAAGAGGGAAAATTCAAGAGAAACTGACTTTTGTGACAATAAATTGCTCTTTCTCAAGCTATATCACAAGTCTACACTTTATTGCGGCAATGGGCAAAGTGCACTGGGCACCTTACGCTACGATACGAACAGTATGCTGGACGTAAAAATGGATCAGCCTTTCATTTGTGTTACCCCTGTCGCCTTGAGTGACAGACCGAATCACTGGGATATAACCTGTAGAAAGCATTTTGAGCGCAGCACTTTCGCTTTGTCTATAGCTGTCCGGCTAAAGAGGGGACAGCACTCAGGTTTGAGCAGACGAAACGTTTGTGGAGTCGGCTGGGGAAATAGGGTAATGAGCAAGAGAGAAAGAGAGAGATTATGTGAGAGAGAGAGAGAGATAGAGAGAGAGATAGAGAGAGAGGGAGAGATAGAGAGGGGGAGAGAAAGAGAAAACGAGGATGAGATGAAATGTTGAATGGAATCAAAAGAAATATGATGTGGGCGTTAGAATATGTTTGAGAGAGAACGAGGAAAGTTAAGTTAGAAAGGTATGATGGCATACGTTTATGTAAAGTGATACAGTGTAATGGTGGATAGAAACAGGGAAAGCATAATACGACAGATGTAGACAGACAGAAGGACAGACGGAGATAGACAGACAGACAGACAGACAGACAGACAGACAGACAGACAGACAGACAGACAGACAGACAGACAGACAGACAGATAGATAGATAGATAGATAGATAGATAGATAGATAGATAGATAGATAGATAGATAGATAGATAGATAGATAGATAGATAGATAGATAGATAGATAGATAGATAGATAGATAGATAGATAGATAGATAGACAGAAGGACAGACGGAGATAGATAGACAGATAGACAGACAGACAGACAGACAGACAGACAGACAGACAGACAGACAGACAGACAGACAGATAGATAGATAGATAGATAGATAGATAGATAGATAGATAGATAGATAGATAGATAGATAGATAGATAGATAGATAGATAGATAGATAGATAGATAGATAGATAGATAGATAGATAGATAGATAGATAGATAGATAGATAGATAGATAGATACCCCTCACACACGCACTATGGGCCCCATTTATTGGTTCATCTACCTTCCGGTGACATTTTCTTCTCTTTCACTTTCTTGGGCTCCCTTTTAGCCCTTGACATCCTACCCACCCTTTTGACCATTTGTCATGTGACCACAAGCACAGAGGTCACTGCACTTCCTCCTCTGGTTATTCGGGACCCACGAGTCTATCGCCTCGCAACGCCATTTTTAGAGAAGTACCCCTGTTCATGTTTGTTGCTTTGTATTATTTGTTGTTTTGTATTATTTGTTGTTTTGTATTATTTGTTGTTTTGTATATGATGAAGACATTTACCGAAACGTCGTAATTTGTCATTTCTCTATCTCTCTCTACATGTTTGACTGCTGTTAATACGATTTTATGTTTATTTTATTTGTTATTGACTGACAGTCTGTATTAACTATGTGCTTATTTCTACGTCATAAGTTAGTATATAATGAATGTACAGTTCTAAAGTATTTTTCTAATTCTCATAATCGACTTGACTGTGCTATATCTGATTTATTTGATTTGCATGCAAATTTGTGCAGGTAGGCATTTATCCTGTTTGGAGTCTGAAGATTGTGGCTTTTTATTCCAGGAATGTGGTGGTTTTTTTGGGGAAATAAGGACTATTTTGTTCGCTATTTTTTATTTAATTGTAATGTTCATCATCATCATGTGCCATACCGATCATGTCCTTCCACAATCTTCTATCCACAGTGCATCGTATCAGTTCTGTTGTTGACTGTTTTCCATGCCATGACTCGAAGCTCCGCGATCTCTTTATCCCTATATTTTGCCAGTTGTTACCAAGTATTTCAACTTTCTTCTCCTCGTGATGTGCCCGAAAAAAATGTTGATTGTTTCTTTTTGATGTTTTTAGGAGCTCCCTTTTTGTGTTGACGTCTTTGAGAACTTCCTCATTGGTCTTATTTAGCTGTCCAGGGAACTTTCAACATTCTTCTGAGAAATCCCATCTCTGTGGCCTCTAATCGTCTTTTTCATTTGTTTGTCTACTGTCCATGATTCCCCTACCATAGGCCAGAATTGGCTCTAAATAGCACCAATTTGTAAAGTGTAACTGCTGTAATCGACATTTTGATGCAGAATTGTTTCTATCTGTGTTCCCGCTTTAATCAGCTTGCCAGGTCTTCATTTCCTTCTATATAGGATTACCAGATGATGTCAAAGAAAAGCCAGATATTTTATCTTCAAAATAACAATGTTTTAACCAAGAAAAAAAAGCTGAACATTTCATTTAAAAAAAGGAGAACATTTTATCTGAAAAAAAGGAACATTTTAAATCAAGAATAAATACAGGATATTTTGTCTCAAAAAGGAGGAATTTCTAATCAAGTATCTATCTATTGACCTTTCGAGTCGTAGCCGGTCCATAGGGCGTAGACCAAGATACTCCTTCTCTTATCTGAATTTTTGTTTAAGCAGTTTTCAATTCTTTTAAAGATATTTTATCAAATCTCGCCATTTGTCTCTGTTCTGTGCAAGCAGTTCTATCTCATTGAGGAAGCCGAATCCTGCTGCTCTTGCCTCTCTCATTAATGTTCTTCTCAGTGTCTCTCTGGGTCTTCCTCTTTTCCTCTTACCTGTTGTTTCCCATATGAGTGCTTGCTTTGCTATTCGGTTATTATCTCTTCTCATCACATGTCCAACATATGACCATCGTCTTTTCTTTATTACTGAAGATATTAGTGGTTGATTGGTGATTTCTCTAATTTCTTCGTTTGTTTTGAATTCGTTCCATGCTATACCAAGTATTTTCCTTAGACATTTATTTTCGAATGCGTTCAACTTTGTTTCTATATCTCTTGTTATTTTCCAGCTTTCACACGCATACGTAAGGATTGATATTACATTTGATTTGAATAGTCTAAGTTTTGTGTTTGTGCTGATGAGTTTTGATTTCCACAACTTTTCAAGGCTTCTGAAACATTGATGCTTTAGCTATTCTGATTCTAATTTCTTTGCTTGCATCTCCTTCTCGATCAATGTGACTTCCAAGATAGGTAAAGTAATCGATCTCTTCTACTGGTTTGTTTTCCATGTATATTTTGTCACCTGTTGGAGTTAAACTTTTCATGACTTTAGTCTTTTCATGATTGATCTCAAGCCCAATTTTGCTGGCTATTGATGTATTGATGTATTTCCTGCATCGTTTTTATCTGGCTGCTGATGAGAACTATGTCATCAGCAAAGTCGAGGTCCTCCAAATAGTCTCCTTGTATCCATTCGATGCCTTTATTACCAGTGCAGCATTTCTTCATTATGAAGTCCATAACAATTCCAAATAACAAGGGCGATAAAATACATCCTTGTTTAACCCCAGTTTCTATTGGGAAACATTCGCTCAGTCCTTCTTCTGTTCGAACTGCACATGTGTAACCATCATACATGTCTTTAATAATGTTTATGATTTTTTTATGGTAAGCCATATTGCTTCAGAATTTTCCACAAAGAATCTCTATGAATACTGTCAAATGCTTTTTTGAAGTCAGTGAAGTTAAGTACAAAAGGTTTTTGCTTTTCAATGTGTTCCTCCAATATAAGTCGTAGAGTGAAAATATGGTCAAGGCAGCTTCTCCCTTTTCTAAACCCTGCCTGTTCTTCACGCATTACTGTATCTATTGAAATTTATAATATACTGTATCTATTTATCCTTGAATATACTGCATCTATTTATATCTTTATTCTATTTAGGATGATTTTGCAGAATAACTTTGAGGCAACTGACAAAAGTGTCACGCCTCTCCAGTTGTTACAATCTCTAAGATTGCCCTTTTTTGGAATCTTAACAATGATTCCTTTTTTCCATTTATGAGGCATCTTCTCTGCTTTCCAAATGATGTTGAACATTTTCTTGAGATGTATTAAATTATGGCTATCAATTGCCTTGAGGATCTCAGCTGTTAACGTATCCTCTCCAGCAGCCTTGTTATTGGTCAAATTCTTCAAGGTGGTTTCTATTTCGCTCAAGGTGAAGTCATCTAAATTTACATCTAATTCTGCTGCTGGAGTTTCAGCTTCAAAATCTATTACACTGTGGGGTAGTGGACGGTTAAGAACTTAATCAAGTATAGATGAAGGATATTTTATTTGGGGAAAAAAAATTAAGAATTTTAAATCAAAATAAAAGTACAATATTTTATCTGAAAAAGGAAGAATTGTTTTTAATCAAGAATAAATACAGGATATTTTATTTTAAAACAGGAAGAATTTTTTAATTCAAGAATAAATACAGGATATTTTATTTTTAAAAAAGGAAGAATTTTTAAATTCAAGAATAAATACAGGATATTTTATTTAAAAAAAGGAACAATTTTTAATGAAGAATAAATGCAATATATTTGATCTAAAAATAAAAAAGCAAGACATTTTATCTTAAGTAAGTAGGGCATTTTTATCTAAAAAAAATTTTTGGCAGGAAATGTTGTTGTAGAACATAGTAAGCGTCTGTATATTATATGACAAAAGAAATGAGACGCATTACACACATCTTAATTGCAGAACATCTGGTAACTATACCTCACTGTAGCAATGAGCAGGTATCCATTGTATTGACGAATTATTGGAGGCAGCCTGATGTAGTTCTTTTATCACATTTGTTGTTTTTTCGTTTCTGTTTGAAATAACCCGCGCTTGAGACCTTCGAACTTTAGTGTGAAAGGAGGGGCATTATGGAAGGCGAAAAGGGTTGTTTATTTCCAAAACATTAAATTAATTATTACTTCGTTTGAATTTGAATAAACTTAATGAAAGTGTAAATATGATTGTTTGACCATCTTTTGAGCATAAGAAAAAGATGGCAAAAAGTTCTGTTTCAGCTTTAACTCATTCCATACCGACAGTTTACAATACATCCGGGGCACCCATAACACACTGTGGTTTATATGGGAAATGTGGTGCCAGCGTTCATATTTTTCCACACGACAAACGACCCCTTTGTGAGTGGCGTGGTCAATATCACGCCAGGTCGATTCAATTTTCCCAGATAAGAATCTCTGTACCAATTTTCAGGAGCAGCGTTAGTCTCGAATTCATGTTGATCAGGGGGAAAAGGAGGAAAGGGGAGGGGTCCCTTATTGTGGAAGTAGTCTGATTCTTTGTGAACATTTGTGGAGGAGTTAACCACTGTACCACTGACGGTTCCCAAACAGTACAGTTCTAGTCTTGAACAAAATATTTTTTTAAAGTAAAGTTAAAGGTAGCTACATAGCATATTGTCTTAAGGTAATGAGGTGTTAGTGACGTCATTGTACCAAGCACTAGGCTTCAATGTCATGGGTAGGGGCGGCCAGTGGACGGCTGTTAGTTGGGCCCTGGTTGGGTGGGCCTCGATTGGGTGGGCGCCAAGAGCAGTAAAAAAAAAAAAAAAACAAGGTTTTGTCTCTCTCTCTCTCTCTCTCTCTCTTTCTCTCTCTGCGATCAGGACTCAATCAGAGTAGGACTCCAGACTCTCGCACGAAGACAGCTGTCTGTTTAAATCTGTTAGATCCTCCCTGATTGAATACCTGTAAAAACGTTGCACTGCGTTCTGCGCGAGTGGCCCAGTGCATCCGATTTCAGCCAGCATTTTGTTCAGGTTTGCTTTCCTTAGCCTTTGATTGTCCCCAATCTTTTCTCTCAACTGATAATTGAACCCTGAACTTTCATATCTGCAGGCGAGTGCATTGACCACAACGCGTTCTTGTTAAATGAAATAAACTAAAGAACCAGAACATGAAGGGATAGTTTTTGTATCTGCGGGAAAATGAGCTCAGCTGAAAATAAATAAGTCTTGAAACATAATTAGGTTTAATCCGACATAACACAAACTAGAGATCTTTCAATATATTGCTCAGTAGGTTAAAAAAAAAAATAGGAACCCCTAAACGAAGCACAAAATGTAAAGAACTTAAAGCATTTAAAATTAAAATAGTTTACATACAATTAACTGGACTACAAAGAACAAGAGGTAGGGTTCGATCCTGACCGACGGCTTCCGGGTTCACCCAGCCTTAAATGGGTACCGGATTTTTTCTGGGAAAATAAAGCGGCACGGGCGTAATACCGACCACATTACCCCAAAATTCATGTGCTGAAGGTCTGTACAATTTATGTTCACTAACACCATATTCCCTATACGCCACTTGGCGTGACGGGGATACTTAATTTTCTTTTTTTTTTACTTTTTTACATACACATTTTTTTTTCGTTCGCCAGCTTTTACCTCTGACGAAGTCCCTAGAGTCTAGGGACTGAATTTTGCGTGTTAATCCATTTTTCCCTGACAGCCGTGTGCACAGGGGTCCCTCGCCACACAGGCAGATAACTCCCACTTCGGAGGTACTCATATTTTTCCCCGTCGATGAGTAATTTACGTTTCAAGCCGGGGCCTCGCTGCTGAGACCAGGGGTGGTTGCCGCAGAGAGAAATCACAAATAAAAATCCAACCAACTGGGTTTTGAACTCACAATCTCTCTGTCTCGAGGCCGGCGTCTTGCCACGAGATCAACCAGTCCCCACACACAAATAAAAAGACAACTATTTCCTTGATATTTTGTCATACAAACATTTTTTAAATCTAATTTAATTTAATTTAATTTTAAATCACTGTATGCCATTTATTATGCCGGACAACATGTTTTATTTTGGTAGATACAATTGTCTTAAAAGTGATCCTGGCTGTAATCACTTTCAGAAATCTCTGAGAACTTCCATTTGTTGATTTCCGGAGACAGACAGTCGAGGATTGCAGTTTTCAGTATTGATTTTTTTTTTCAATCGATTTATGAACTATTTCATCACTCTCTTAAAGCCATATCGATTTTTCCCTTTAAAATGGACTGCAGACTCGGAATTATTTCAGTCATAATTTATAGTAATTGCTGCAGCGTTGACGATTTGCGACTAGCATATCAAAATCAAATATCAACAAATCGTTATTTCGTGTTGTGTTCTGTGATACTGACGAAGATTTTCTTCAATAACCATATGTCGTTTAAGCATGTCGATTACTTCCATAAACCTTTTCACTTCACCTTATGTTTTTTACTTCACTGCTTTAATGTCTGGCTCTTGATTTCTCTCATCCTACGTCTTTCCAGTTACCACTAGATTTGTAAAGCATTTCATCAACAGCTTGTCTCTCTGAATTTGTATTTATTTGTCTTTCTTTTGGGGCTATTTTACTGGCAAGTGTTACTTTTATCGAACATAGTCATTGTTACTTCCATCATACATGGTTATTGTTACTTTTATCGTACATGGTCATTGTTACTTTCATCGTACAAGGTCATTGTTACCTCCATCGTACAAGGTCATTGTTACTTTCATCGAACATGGCCATTGTTATTTTCATCGTACAAGGTCATTGTTATTTTCATCGTACAAGGTCATTGTTATTTTCATCGTACATGGTCATTGTTACTTTCAACGTAATTGAATCACATTAGAATGATAATTTTGAGGACAGTGATTGGAGAAGCCAGAAGAGTTAACATTAGAAATGAGACCATAAGAAACATAACTGGCAAAGAATTAATATTGAATTACACATCGTCATCTTCAGGTCACATGTCCCCTTTGCAGAACCCTGTATTCACCACAGCCCTTCTGAAAAGATTTCTCTCAAACCAGATTTCCCATTTATTCTGTTGGTCTTTTAGCTGTCCAGGAAACTTTCAACATTCTTCTGAGAAATCCCATCTCTGTGGCCTCTAATTGTCTTTTCATTTGTTTGTCTACTGTCCATAATTCGCTTCCATAGGTCAGAATTGAATTGGTCTTCGACATGGGTACATTTGCTGAATCATTTTCCCCCCGGACGTTGGTTCGAATCCCGGTGGGTGTCAAATGTTTTTTTTTCTCCGTCGAGGAGGAACCCAAACCCGAACACCTTGTGGTGACTGCACTGGACAAGCGGTCTTTATTCTTCTGTCCCATAAGTTGAGGGTTTACTTTTAGATCTTTGAGATTTTCTTCTTGTCTTCTCTCACCAGATGGCCAACATATGACCACCTTCTTCTCTTGATTAGAGATGATGGCAGACCCAAGTAGTGGGATAATGCCGTAAAGATTTTTATTAATTAAAATTTTTTTTTTTTTTAATGAATCATATTATTACTTGTGCCGCTTTGGAGTTTATCGCCCCCCCCCCAACCCACCCCGAAAAAGACAAACGCTAACGTAAAACGTTTAAACATATAAGACGCAACAGCCACTGTGCCTGTTACTGGTTATTGGTTATTGAAGGCCTCGGTATCACTGCAAACGAATTAAAATCAATAATTGCTCAACCGCCCGTGCCAGTGGAATTATCCGAATTACTAACTCATCTCCCAAACAAAGAAAGGTAACTGTAGTCCACATCATAGCAGTCTCAGCACACGCCAAAAGACATAAAGCGTAACCGCACAGAAAGTGAACACAGCCAACTGTTCCCTGTCATACGATATCATCATTCATCGTAAACAATTGAAATATCGAAACATGATCAAAACGGATGAGACACACAGCTCACGGTGTGCACAGAGCACTTAACTCAGTAGCTCGTGTAACAAGCCGGACTTGGAATATGAGGAAACTGCAGCAAGGAACACTTCAAACATAGCCTTCTATGGTTCCTGCCGCCTATCCACCATATACCGGAATTTCACGTCCTCCCGAAAAAGCGACCGAGAGAATGTGAAACCTTCCACTATTCTTAAAAGATGTCTGTGCCTGTTATGTTATTATATTCATGGAATCGGTAGCACTGCAGTTCAGAATTCCCCATATCCGCCCACTCATGCCACAATTCCCGCCAAGGCGCGGGAGAATATTCTGTTGATAAGGCCGACTACCCTGCAGCCTCAATCTCAGGGTACAGGCGACGATTCCAAACGACTTCCATCGAATAGAGGATCCATAATCACTTCCTGACTCCATTTTTCTCGGAAACTTATTTGAAACAGACAAAGCAACCAAAACTGTTTAAACGACTGAGTTAGTCTCTGCAAAAACATGGCGACACGCAGCCAATTTGATTTTGCGTTGTCGGTTGGCGAGCGTTAGCAAGGTTGAACTCCAGAGCCAGCCAAGTCGACTGCGACAATTTCAAAGGACAGCACCTAAAAGAGAGTGCCCACAATTACTTCCAACTTCAATTCACTCGAAATAAAATTGAAAAAAGTCAAATGGAAATCATGCCGCCACGAAAACTGTTTTAGTGCTAGCACTCTCTAAAGAGGGAGCTGTGATAGCTCAGTGGTTAGTGAACTGGACTGCAAAGGACAAGAGGTAGGGTTCGATCTCAATCGACGGCTTCCTGGTTCACCCAGCCTTAAATGGGTACCGGATTTTTTTTTCTGGGAAAGTAAAGCGGCACGGGCGTAATACCGACCACATTACCCCAAAAATCATGTGCTGAAGGTCTGTAAAATATAGGGTCACTAACACCGTATTTCCCTATACGCCACTTGGCGTATCGGGAGTACTTTACTTATTTTTTTTTACTACTCTCTAAAGAGGGAGCCGTGATAACTCAGTGGTTAGTGAGCTGGACCGCAAAGGACAAGAGGTAGGGTTCGATCTTAACCGACGGCTTCCGGGTTCACCCAGTCTTGAATGGGTACCGGATTTTTTTCTGGGAAAGTAAAGCGGCACGGGCGTAATACCCGACCAGATTGCCCCAGAAATCTTGTGCTGAAGGTCTGTAAAATGTATGGTCACTAACACCATATTCCCTATATGCCACTTGGGGTGACGGGGGCTCTTTACTTTTTTTACTCTCTAAAGAACATTCCAGGTTGGCAAGCTAGAAAACATCAGCTCAGAAATGAAGAGAATTAAATGGAACGTCTTGGGACTATGTGAAATGAGATGGAAATGAGCAGAAATATTACAACGCGTGTGTTGTTACGAGCACGGAAAAACATAAGAAAGAAACATACAACATTTTCCGGGCACATCTTGAGAAGAGGAAGCTTGGAGTACTTGGTTACAACTGGCAAAATAAAAGAAAGAGAGATCGCGGACGGCAAAGAGAGAAGATACTAGATAGCTTGGTGTCATAGCATCGAAAACAGTCAACAACAGAACTGATACAATGCACGGTGGATAGAAGACTGTAGAAGGACATGATCACCTGCGCCAACCTGTATGGCACATGATGCTGATGAATTATCTAAAGAACCCCGCCATCTTTTCCGTGAGCTTTGCCGTCTGTCTATCTTTCGATAGAGATGGAAAGGAATAGGATAAGGCATATAAACCATACAGGAAAGCGTCGTAGTTACAATGCACTATGAGTCATTGCGTGCTACTGCAATGAGCGCTTTGTGTTACAATTGAGTCTTTACTTTCATTCTCAGCTTACTCTACTGACACGCCATGTTGTATATTATAGAACAACAATGACAAACATGCGGCTGCTGGCTGATTAACACAAAATATTAAATTCGCAGCTTCCGTTGAGTAAAATCTTTTGTTGAAACAAACTTAATCAATATTTCTTGTTAGTAGCAGTTTCCCCTCTAAAAATATATAATCTTGGTATTGTTAAGCTGAAATCAACATCAACTCACCTCAGGAAAACTTTAAGTAATCAATATTTGAAAATACAAATATATGACGGTAGTTACTTGAAACGACGTCTTAGCACGTGAGTTTTCACCCAAATGTGCTCGGCCGCCTATCCAGAAGTGTTCGGACACTTCTGGACAGTGTCGCTTCAAGCATCGAAACTCACGATGCGAGGTGGTATTCCTCACCTTCCCAGAGTACTACTATCCTGGTACCCATTTTTCTGCCAGCGGCTGGGTCGGCCGCGGGGGTATATTTTTCCAACCACGTGTTCAACTCACACTGCTTCCAGCGGGAATCGAACACGGGTTGTCTGAACGTCGGTAGCTCAGTCAGTTGATTTTTCCAACTAGGCTGCCGAGGCCCCCGTTAATGGGGTTTGTTCGTGTAGTCCGCGCGTTATGCTCATTTCTAAATCTGTCATATAATAAACTCTGTTATACCAGTGATGCATGGCCAGATAAGAGAGGAGTTTGGTAGTAGCTTTGATAAACAATTGATAGGTGCTATAATGTCGTTTGGTTAATGTGTTTTAAAAATGTTGTTTGGTTAGTTATGGTTATGAAAGGCCCCCGTATCACTGCAAACGAATTAAAATCCATAATTGCTCAACCGCCCGTTCCAGTGGAATCATACGAATTAATATCTCATCTCCCAAACAAAGAAAGGTAGCTGCAGTCCCCATCATAGCAGTTTCAGCACACGCCAAAAGACATAAGGCGAAATCGCACAGAAAGTGAACACAGCCATCTGTTCCCCATCATACGATATAATCATTCATCGTAAGCAATCGGAACATCGAAACAGAATCAAAACTGATGAAACACACAGCTCTTTGTTTGTTTAGTTAGTATGTCTTTATAATGTTGCAATATTAAAGAGAAAGCTATCAGAATGAGCCCCATTATTTATATTTTTTAAATAAAACTATAAATGAAAAGTAATCAGCATAAACAGTGAATGCATGGACTAGTTATATAGTCAAAGATAAGAAAGGCGGCTATAAGAAAATGTTACAAGAAGAATGGAACGATGCACACACATGGCTGAATGTGTCAATATAAAAGTACCCCAAACGATCTTCAACACTTACATTAGCAATGGTTAGATACACATGAACTGATTGCTTGTGGCTGTGAACGGTTAGTTAAGCTTATGTATAGACGAGGGCCACGGTGTCACTGAAAACCAATTAAAATCCGAATTAAAATTCATCTCATTCGAGGATCCAAACAACGAACGGCAGCTGTAGTCCCCATCATAGCAGCTTCAGCACACATCAAAAGACATAAGGCCAAGCGGCACCGAAAGTGAACGCAGCTGAACTGTCATACGATATCATCAATTCATCGTAAGCAATCGGAAAATGGAATCACAATCTGGAAGAAAAACAAAGCTCACGGTGTGCACAGAGCACTAAACTCAGTAGCTCCAGCAGGAACCCGGGCTTGGAATATAAGAAACTGCAAAAAGGAACACTTTTTTTTAGATTTAACCTCAACGGTTCCTCCCGCCCACCCACCATATTAACCGGAAGTCCAAAGTTAGATACGCATCAACAAATTGTTAAGGCATTTCACAAACAGTGTGTCCCTATGAATTTTTATTTATTTGCCTTTCTTTTTTGGTCCCTTTAATGCCCATTGTTAATTTCATCGCACATGGTCATTGTTATTCTCATCGAGTATGGCCTTAGCTCATAGTAAATTGTCACCTCAGTAATGACAGTTTTGAGGACAGTGATTGGAGAAGCCCGAAGAGTTAACATTGGAAATGAGACCATAAGGTTTTATCCCGCTGGCAGCGGTAAGATACACATCAACTGATGTCTTCTGTTGGCAGCGGTAAGATACACATCAACTGATGTCTTCTTTTGGCAGCGGTAAGATACACAATAACTGATGTCTTCTGCTGGCAGCGGTAAGATACACAATAACTGATGTCTTCTGTTGGCAGCGGTAAGATACACATCAACTGATGTATTCTGTTGGCAGCGGTAAGATACACAATAACTGATGTCTTCTGTTGGCAGCGGTAAGATACACATCAACTGATGTCTTCTGTTGGCAGCGGTAAGATACACATCAACTGATGTATTCTGTTGGCAGCGGTAAGATACACATCAACTGATGTATTCTGTTGGCAGCTGTAACATACACAATAACTGATGTATTCTGTTGGCAGCGGTAAGATACACAATAACTGATGTCTTCTGTTGGCAGCGGTAAGATACACAATAACTGATGTCTTCTGTTGGCAGCGGTAAGATACACATCAACTGATGTATTCTGTTGGCAGCGGTAAGATACACAATAACTGATGTCTTCTGTTGGCAGCGGTAAGATACACATCAACTGATGTCTTCTGTTGGCAGCGGTAAGATACACATCAACTGATGTATTCTGTTGGCAGCTGTAACATACACAATAACTGATGTATTCTGTTGGCAGCGGTAAGATACACAATAACTGATGTCTTCTGTTGGCAGCGGTAAGATACACAATAACTGATGTCTTCTGTTGGCAGCGGTAAGATACACAATAACTGATGTCTTCTGCTGGCAGCGGTAAGATACACAATAACTGATGTCTTCTGTTGGCAGCGGTAAGATACACATCAACTGATGTATTCTGTTGGCAGCTGTAACATACACAATAACTGATGTATTCTGTTGGCAGCGGTAAGATACACAATAACTGATGTCTTCTGTTGGCAGCGGTAAGATACACAATAACTGATGTCTTCTGTTGGCAGCGGTAAGATACACATCAACTGATGTATTCTGTTGGCAGCGGTAAGATACACAATAACTGATGTCTTCTGTTGGCAGCGGTAAGATACACATCAACTGATGTCTTCTGTTGGCAGCCGTAAGATACACATCAACTGATGTCTTCTGTTGGCAGCGGTAAGATACACATCAACTGATGTATTCTGTTGGCAGCGGTAAGATACACATCAACTGATGTATTCTGTTGGCAGCTGTAACATACACAATAACTGATGTATTCTGTTGGCAGCGGTAAGATACACAATAACTGATGTCTTCTGTTGGCAGCGGTAAGATACACAATAACTGATGTCTTCTGTTGGCAGCGGTAAGATACACATCAACTGATGTCTTCTGTTGGCAGCGGTAAGATACACAATAACTGATGTCTTCTGTTGGCAGCTGTAAGATACACAATAACTGATGTATTCTGTTGGCAGCGGTAAGATACACAATAACTGATGTATTCTGTTGGCAGCTGTAAGATACACACTAACTGATGTATTCTGTTGGCAGCGGTAAGATACACAATAACTGATGTCTTCTGTTGGCAGCTGTAAGATACACACTAACTGATGTCTTCTGTTGGCAGCTGTAAGATACACAATAACTGATGTATTCTGTTGGCAGCGGTAAGATACACAATAACTGATGTATTCTGTTGGCAGCTGTAAGATACACAATAACTGATGTATTCTGTTGGCAGCGGTAAGATACACAATAACTGATGTCTTCTGTTGGCAGCTGTAAGATACACACTAACTGATGTCTTCTGTTGGCAGCTGTAAGATACACACTAACTGATGTCTTCTGTTGGCAGCGGTAAGATACACATCAACTGATGTATTCTGTTGGCAGCGGTAAGATACACACTAACTGATGTCTTCTGTTGGCAGCGGTAACATACACACTAACTGATGTCTTCTGTTGGCAGCGGTAACATACACACTAACTGATAGCTTGTGTCTGTATTAGTGAGTTAAAGCTGATTAAGACCTTACTAAAACTCTCAGTGATATGGTTGGAAACAAACAAACTATTCTTGATAGACGAAGAGCGGAGAAAGTAGGGAACCTGATGTTTAAAAAAAAATCATTTCTGATATCAAATGTAATTGGCTGAAAGGAGCAAATTATCGCAGCTTCTGGTAAACGAAATTGCATGGCATTTACGCCATTTAAACAGCAACAGATAGAGACGAGCTACCATCGAGGGCGAAAGTAGCGGAAGAAGAAAGAGGTCGATATCCAAAATCCTGCATTTCTATATATATAATTACATATACAAGAAAATCATTGGAATCTGTAGAAATGTGGTTTTACAGAAGAATGTTGAGAATACTATGGACAACTAAGAAGAGTAATGAAAACGTTCTGACAGAGGCCAAAGCAAAAAGAGAGATAATATCCAATAGTAGGAAGAAACAATCATATTTTTGTTGGCCATGTAATGAGAAGCCATCATGATGATGATGAATGAGAAGGGAACAGCTGGAATATATTGTTACAACTGGGAAAATTGAGGGACGAAGAGACAGAGGGAAGCAAAGAGAAAAACGCAAGACAACTTAAGAGAATGGCTTGGCAGAAGGTCAACAACAGAAATGATAAATAACTATCGTGGTGATCGAAAGTTGTAGAGAGACATGATCACCTACGCCAGCAGGCTTGGCACTTGATGATGGTGAATTCAATAAACACTCGGAAGACAGATTAAACGGTCCGTGTGCATATTAACGAGGGGTCGTAATGAACAGAGCATATGTAATCGGTGACTTCATAGTCCCATAACCCCTGGGCCACTATGTGTTCCATTAGGAGAACTGGTTGGTCTCGAGGCAAGACGCCGGCCTCGAGACAGAGAGGTTGTGAGTTCAAATCCCGGCTACACTGGTTGGGATTTTTATTTATGATTTCTCTCTGCGGCAACCACCCCTGGTCTCAGCAGCGAGGTTTGAAACGTCAATTACTCATCGACGGAAAAAAATATGAGTACCTCCGAAGTCGGAGTTATCTGCCTGTGTGGCGAGGGACTCCTGTGCACACACTGCCAGGGAAAAATGGATTAACACGCAAAATTCAGTTCCTAGTCTCTAGGGACTTCGTCAGAGGTAAAAGCTGGCGAACGAAGAAAACCAAACCAAAAAAAAAAATGTTCCATCAACATTCTTCTTTCTTTTTATCTTCTACAATGTCAAGGCCTGTCCTCGCTTACATGTTATTTTCCATCTTATTACTCTGCCTACTTCTCCATCTTATTATTCTGCCTACTTCTCCATCTTATTACTCTGCCTACTTCTCCATCTTATTCCTTTCACTGTTCTGTGTAGAATGATCTTCGACGAACGAAATACGTGGCCAAACCGCTGAGACAGCAACAGAAAGAAATGGCAGCTAGTAAAAGAACGAAACAAATAATTTAACAATTTAATTTTAAAATAAAGGGTAAGGAAAAAGAATTCCAGAATTTGGTGGCAAAGACGCCCAACCAGTGATTGAGTTGAGTGCAATCAGAGAACCACAGTTACCTGCATGAGTGAGGATAGGTGAACTATGGAGCTGATTGCAATCAGGGAGCCACTGTTACCTGCATGCGTCAGGATAGGTGAACTATGGAGCTGATTGCAATCAGCGAGCCACTGTTACCTGCATGCGTCAGGATAGGTGAACTATGGAGCTGATTGCAATCAGCGAGCCACTGTTACCTGCATGCGTCAGGATAGGTGAACTATGGAGCTGATTGCAATCAGCGAGCCACTGTTACCTGCATGCGTCAGGATAGGTGAACTATGGAGCTGATTGCAATCAGCGAGCCACTGTTACCTGCATGCGTCAGGATAGGTGAACTATGGAGCTGATTGCAATCAGCGAACCACTGTTACCTGCATGCGTCAGGATAGGTGAACAACAGAGCTCACGAAGATACTGCTCCACCTCCCTGCGGTGCTCCTGGAAACAAACAATCCAGTCTGGCCGAGTGAGTAGGGATCGAAAAATGAAGGCAATCCGGTACTCAAGAATGCTGTGCTGAAGTCGGATGTATTGGGCCTTGAGGCAAACATAAACAACAACACAATACATCTATACTCATTTAATGTGTGTGTGTTTTTTAATTAAGTGCTGATAGCGACGATGACTATGCATTCCCTTAGAAGCCATTGGGTGAATGCTAGGAAAGAAATAAAGAAAGAACTCTTCAATAAAAGAAAACACAAATCATCAAACGTTGCTCTGTCACATGGAACTGAACTGTAATAAGAGCACGTGTACGCAGTGTGTCTTCCAGTGCCGCTGATGTTCACGTGGTAAGAAATCGTCAGACAGCCAGACCCTTTGAAGTGTTTACCAAGCAGGAATTGGTCAAACTGCTGGTGAGACTCTTTGATCAGGAGCAATGTTGAGCAATGAATATTAATTTTCTAGCATGGTATTCAGCGCGCGCACACACACAGACACACACACACACAAACCTTTGTAATTTCCCGCGAATGCCACTTTCAAAGAAAACCATTTGGTGGTGTTAATTCTTCACTAGAACGTAATGCGTTGATTGTTGTTGTTTGTTGTTATGATCATCATCACCGCACATCGGACGAATCCATAGGTTCTCTGATATCCCTTGAGAATCGTGGCTCACGTGCACGAACTCCGTAGCACGGGACCTGGGATCCACGGTGTGGATCACCTTCCTTACACAACACACAGCCCCACGGTGCTTAGATCCCCTTCTCAGCGCGGTCTCAGCATGAAGCAATCTCGCCACACACCAGCGAAAACATTGAAGATGGATTCAGCTCAGACACACGAACTCCGTAGCATCGACGAAGACCTTCACCTCAACCTCCTTAGTTGCCTTTTACGACATGCACGGCAGATGACAGTTGATTTATTCTCTTCTCCCCTGGCCTTGGTCAGGCACTGGAAGTCTTAAATTCGCCCAAGGTACTCGGCCTTCCTTGAACGAGTCTCTGGTTGGTTGCGATCACTTGTACTGCCTCACACTGATGCCCTACGTGCATTGTTGCTGTATTCTAGAAGTGACATAATTCATTGAATGAGAACACTTCACATTTCTTGCAGAAAGCTAAACAAACACCGTTATCACAAAAATCATCCAATTTAACAGAAACAAAATCGCCATCTTGTAACTCACCTGAGAAAAGCCCTTTATATTTATACTGAAAATATGTGTTTAACTATGTTTATTAACATTAACTGATTGAATACGTAAATATTAATCTCATAAATTCTTTATTTACAATGCATTTGTAATATATGAGCTGACAGCTCCTATTTATGAATTAATTCTTTCTCATGAAGAATTTCAGTGATTTCTAAGAATTTCACCGATTTCTTTTTCCTAGTTTCCCTTTTAAAATTATATTGTCTTGCTTTTTCCTACCGCTCATAAAAAAAATAAAATGCAGCTTTGATTAAACCCGCGATTCGACTATCTCATATTTTTTATCTGTTCTTTCCCTTTACTCCAGATCAGGTCTGGAATAAAATAAATTTATGATAGAAGAGAAATGTTTTAATTTGACATTTCGGAGTACCATACTTTTGCTAAGCCGTGCACATAAGAACGTGACGACATCACGAACGCTATTTTTCATGGCGTGACGACTATCATCGCGCGCAGTTTTCTCTCTGTTTACCGAGACCTGTTAACTTGTACGTTACGTTGTTGTAAAGCGACATTGCACCGAAACTTATATTATCATGTCGTAGTTTGGGACTCAACACTGACGAGTTTAAAACTTAAAACTACCGAATATAAACGTTGTGAAACTCTTCAATTTCGTTGTGATTAAAGACCTCTGTTTGTGGATATGGCGGTTTGTGTGAATTTACTGTTGTTTTTGTTGTTGGGATGGATACCTCAAGTTTACTTGCTTGATCTTATACCTGGCTACGAGAACGAGAAAGGTAAGCGTTGTGTTGGACTGTTTAGTGTTTTCAGTTTGATCTAAGTACTTACGTTTCACGTCTAAAAAGTGCCTTTCCCCGTGTTGTGTACTAAGTACCACGCATATTACTGTCACACTACATGTGTTGCTGTGTTTTATCAGTGCCTGACGCGTTAGCCTTGCTGTCGTGTTTTATTTCTGTAGACCTAGCTAGGCTGACTGTCTTTAGGGCCTAGCTGTCAGCTTGAAAACTCCGAATAAACCGCCGAGTAACGGACACAAGTTTTTCTTTGAGTAGTTGCTCGTTTATGATGTAGTTGCTCGTTTATGATTCAACGTGTAAACTATCTCACCCACTTCGTATTTTATGATTGTTATGAAACATCTGTCAGTGTATGATGATGATCCATGAATGTTGTGATTATGTTACTAAAGTTACTTCTTGTCTTGTGTGAAACTTAAACAACTACTACAAACATATATATGTAACATATAATATATTATGTTGCTCTAGTATTCAGTTTCAAATAATAATAATAATAACCTAGAACTTACTAAAAGACAAGTCTAAGATTAAACAGAGAAAAGACTCGCCAAAAGTTTTTGCGAAAATCCAGCATCCACAATTCACTCTTTTAACTAAAAGCGATTTTGGTAAAAATGTGTAAGTTACATTTATACCACAGCAAGCCTTTGTGCCTTCACGATCATTTCCATTTCATGTACTGAATCTTGTTTTCTTGCCACTTGCCGTGTCTGATGATTACTTTTGATGATTATTTCTAAGCCATTCATTATAATTCCGGGCGTGAGACAATAAGAGAACGGTGATCTTTATATGAAGAATCGATATAATGAAACCAAACATTAATTGCATTACATGCCACAGATCTATTATAATTCTTCAATCACAGAGGCCGTGCATAATAGTAGACGTAGTGGGGTGAACTGTACTTCATCACGATTGTGTCATTCATCATCATCATGTGCCATACCGGTTGGCGTAGGCGATCATGTCCTTCCACAATCTTCTATCTACAATGCATCGTATCAGTTCTGTTGTTGACTGTTTTCCATGCCATGACACCAAGCTATCCAGTATTTTCTCTCTTTGTCGTCTGCGATCTCTCTTTCCTTGTATTTTGCCAGTTGTAACCAAGTATTCTAACTTTCCTCATCGTGCCATTATTTCTCATATAAAAAAGTGCTCTCACGCAATTAATTTCTTTCTTTCAACGCCACCTCATAAAAATAAAAAAAAAGGGAGAGAAAACAAAAGTGAAATAAAATCTTAAAATGTAAACTGCGTTTGATTATTTTGATTAGGACAAAATTGGCATTTTCTTTTACATCAAAACGACAGGACGCCAGGAGACAAAAATGGCATTTCGCAATCCAAACATTTGGGCTTGTCTAATTATTTGCGTCTTCTACACTGTTACATCTGATCTACATGATAAAATATTGTGATTTTCTGTAGTCAGGACATCAGTTTACTATGTTGTTTTGACGTTATGGAAGCGAATCCTGGACAATCGGAGAACAAAGAAAACAAATTGTTGAGGTTACAAGAGATGTAAGTTTACAGAATGTTTAGAATAACATGGACAGGTGAAAATAAGAACGAAACTGTTCTAAAATAGACCAAGACCCCAACAAAATAACTTTAAACCTATTGCCACCTTTGGAAGGAAGTAAATAATCCTATTTTTTTTAACCACGCAACTATAATCAGATCAATATGTTTCGGGCACATCATGAGAACAGGAAAGTTAGAATATTTGGTTACAACTGGCAAAATACAGGGAGAGAGAGAGAAAGAGATCACGGACGACAAAGAAAGAAAATACTGGATAGCTTGGTGTCATGGTATGGGAAACAGTCAACTACAGAATTGATACGATGCATTGAAGATAGAAGATTGTGGAGGGACATGATCGCCTACGCCAAACGGTATGGCACATGATGACGATGAAGTATAATCAGCGAGGAAATTCTCAAAGTGGCCAACGCAAAGAGATGGATGGATAGATGGACGGATGGATGGATGGATGGATCTTCCAAGAAGCAGAAGAAAAAAACAATCTACTTTTTGAGGCACATCATGAGAAGAGGAAAATTGGAATACTTAGTTACAACTGGCAAAATACAAGGAAGAGAAATTACGGACGATAAAGATAGAAGATACTAGACAGCTTGGTGTCGTACACACGGTATACAGTCAACAGCAGAATTGATACAGTGCACTGTGGACAGAGAATTGTGAAAAAAACATGGTCACCTCCACGCAAACCGGTATGGGACTTGATGATGATGAATGGAAGTTTGCAAACAACATCTGGGCCATATTGTGACTCCTGGAAAACTTGATGGGAAATAGAGAATGGGGAAAACAGAGATAGGGAGAAATGGGAAAACATAAATAGGGAGAAATATAGAATGGGAAAACAGAGATTAGGAGAAATAGAGAATGGGAAAACAGAGGTTGGGAGAAATAGAGAATGGGAAAACAGAGGTTGGGAGAAATAGAGAATGGGGAAACAGAGATTAGGAGAAATAGAGAATGGGAAAACAGAGGTTGGGAGAAATAGAGAATGGGGAAACAGAGATAGGAGAAATAGAGAATGGGAAAACAGAGGTTGGGAGAAATAGAGAATGGGGAAAAACAGAGATAGGGAGAAATAGAGAATAGGGAAAACAGAGATAGGAAGAAATAGAGAATGGGGAAAACAGAGATAGGGAGAAAAAGAGAGAGATAGGGAAAGAAAGACAGAATGACAAGAAATTCTGAAGTCTGCGTCAGGATTCGTACACAATTGTAGACTAGAGACAACCAGTTACTGAGAGACGCTCATTATCTGCTCCAGCACCACGATGATGATGTTGACTTTTGAGTTGCAATCGTTTCTTTCTGTTTTATTCAGTCTTTTTTTTTATTTTTATTTATTTTTTGTTTAAATTTGAATATTCTGTGCACAGTACCTACCACTATAGGATTACAGCATCTGCATATTTCGGTCCGGGTACATGGCTGGTATTTATTTTCGGCAGGCGGTCTGGTGTTTGACGTAGTGAGCATGGCATGCACAATCGCAACCCTCTTCAGTCACACGAACATGCCGAGCCTATCAGGGGCGTGATGGCGCCCCCACGGGGCGGGCTTTGTTTTTTTTTTTTTTCCTCAGAGAGAATTTAGTTTAGAAAAGTGAGGGGTAGAAAAAGGGCGTTTAAATAAAATGAAATATGAAGTAAGAGCAATGATCATGGTGTCTGTACAATGAAGCGGTTGATTTATCTAGACCAGCGATGATTGAAATGATAACTCGTTAACAAGTTTACAAATTCGCGGTTCAGTTTTCGTTAATGCCAACCTCATGGCATTTTCAACATTTATTTGTTTGTTTCTTGTTTTGGTTTTCAATTGAAGAAGCGTTGAGCAGAAAAGTGTAATAGTCTTGAGTGAAAAGTGTAATAGTCTTGAGTGGAAAAGTGTAATAGTCTTGAGTGGAAAAGTGTAATAGTCTTGAGTAGAAAAGTGTAACAGTCTTGAGTAGAAAAGTGTAATAGTCTTGAGTAGAAAAGTGTAACAGTCTTGAGTAGAAAAGTGTAACAGTCTTGAGTAGAAAAGTGTAATAGTCTTGAGTAGAAAAGTGTAACAGTCTTGAGTAGATAAGTGTAACAGTCTTGAGTAGAAAAGTGTAACAGTCTTGAATAGAAAAGTGTAATAGTCTTGAGTAGAAAAGTGTAACAGTCTTGAGTAGAAAAGTGTAACAGTCTTGAGTAGAAAAGTGTAACAGTCTTGAGTAGAAAAGTGTAACAGTCTTGAGTAGAAAAGTGTAACAGTCTTGAGTAGAAAAGTGTAACAGTCTTGAGTAGAAAAGTGTAATAGTCTGGAGTGGAAAAGTGTAACAGTCTTGAGTAGAAAAGTGTAACAGTCTTGAGTAGATAAGTGTAACAGTCTTGAGTAGAAAAGTGTAACAGTCTTGAATAGAAAAAGTGTAACAGTCTTGAGTAGAAAAGTGTAACAGTCTTGAATAGAAAAGTGTAACAATTCTGAGTGGAAAAGGGATCAACAACAACAATAATAAATAACGGTCACCAGTACCTAGATAAGGAAACTCAAATATGTACCTTACCTGATGGTAATATTTAACTGTATTTATAAACATGTTATAACATATTTTTTTTACCCCCCAAAAAAAATACAATGAAACAAAGGACTGCCGTTTTTGATACAAGCTTTCAACATAAATGTAGTATTTTATTTTTACAGTGATCAACATAACACAATGGAGAGAGTACTATTTTAATGATGAATATTTTAAAATAATTAACACCATTTCTACATTGAAACAGCTAAAAAATCAAATTAATTCTTGCTGTGTCATCTTTTAAAATAATTAACATTTTGTTTAAATGCCAAAAAAAATTTTACATGATCAAATTAACATTTAAAACTCTGCTAATCCGCTAGTAAAATTAAAATTTGAATCCCTCAAAATAGAGGAACAGACCGTGTATAAATATAGCTTTGGTCTGAACATCATCCAAGGACGGTCGACGATTTGCAGAATACATCAGTTGATTTGATATCATTACCAAGAGCGGTGTATAGATCTAATTTAGTTTCCAGATATAAACATTAACAGTATTGCATAGAATGTAGATCTAACTGAATTTTCAGGTCTAATCATTAACGGCATTGCATATAGTACGGATCTAACTTAGTCTCCAGATATACTCTTTAACGGCATTGCATTGAATATAGATCTAATTTTGTCTTCAGATATAATCATTAACGGCATTGCATTGAATATAGATTTAATTTTGTCTTCAGATATAATCATTAACGGCATTGCATTGACTATAGATTTAATTTTGTCTTCAGATATATAATCATTAACGGCATTGCATTGACTATAGATTTAATTTTGTCTTCAGATATAATCATTAACGGCATTGCATTGACTATAGATTTAATTTGTCTTCTGATATAATCATTAACGGCATTGCATACAATATAGATCTAACTTTGTCTCTTGATATTATCATGAACGGCATTGCCTAGATCTAGATGAGTTCCAGGTAACATAACAAAACGGTATCAGCCGTGCACAGATTTAAGTTTCCAGGTAACATTAACATCAGCCGTGTATAGATTTAAGTTTCCAGGTAACATTAACATCAGCCGTGTATAGATTTAAGTTTCCAGGTAATATTAAAATCAGTCGTGCATAGATTTAAGTTTCCAGGTAACACTAACATCAGCCGTGTATAGATTTAAGTTTCCAGGTAACATTAACATCAACCGTGCATAGATTTAAGTTTCCAGGTAACATTAACATCAGTCGTGCATAGATTTAAGTTTCCAGGTAACATTAACATCAACCGTGCATAGATTTAAGTTTCCAGGTAACATTAACATCAGTCGTGCATAGATTTAAGTTTCCAGGTAACATTAACATCAACCGTGCATAGATTTAAGTTTCCAGGTAACATTAACATCAGTCGTGCATAGATTTAAATTTCCAGGTAACATTAACATCAGTCGTGCATAGATTTAAGTTTCCAAGTAACACTAACATCAACCGTGTATAGATTTAAGTTTCCAGGTAACATTACATCAACCGTGCATAGATTTAAATTTCCAGGTAACATTAACATCAGTCGTGCATAGATTTAAGTTTCCAAGTAACACTAACATCAACCGTGTATAGATTTAAGTTTCCAGGTAACATTAACATCAACCGTGCATAGATTTAAGTTTCCAGGTAACATTAACATCAGCCATGCATAGATTTAAGTTTCCAGATTAGCAGCAACTCATACAACCTGGCAGATCATTTAGATTCGATAGTTAATTCCTCCTTTACTGAAGATCAAACATGGGGCTGAAATCATAATGTCATGCTATCTAATTAATTCTTTCTCTGAGACCTTCTTTAGTCTTACTTTCTGATGTGGGCAGCGCAGGAGTTCACCCATTAACATCAGCAGATGTTTATAAATTGAGTTTCCAATCCAAATGGATTTTAATAAAAATAATTACTTGTAGTTTGCTCTTCTCTCGTGGACGTTGAGCCAATGTGGGTAATGACCAACAAGCAACATATATATAATTACAAGACAACTGTGTGAAGAGAATATTCTTCTTTATTTTCTCATATTCCTCTTCCCTTTATCTTATTCCTCCCCTTTTCTCGTATTCCTCTTCATTCTCTCCTCTTTTCTCTTATTCCTCTTTCTTTTATTTTATTCCGTATTCTTTTCTCTTATTCCTCTATTTCATTTCTCTTATTCCTCTATTTCATTTCTCGTATCCATCTTCTTTCTTTCTCGTATTCCTCTTTCGTTTCTTACTCAGCTTACTTTTCATTTATTGCTGTTTCTTTTCTCTTATTCCTCAATCTTTTCTCTTATTTCTCTTCATATTCCTCTCCGGGGTGACTAGAAAGATACAACACAATGTCTGGCGACTTCAAAGATTTGTCATTTTTGCGTAAGAGTCGATTAAATAGGGTGCTTTTGATTTAAGACTAAAACAAATTCAGAAGTGGGGGGACACACACAAATATGCAAATCTAAAGGATTCAAAAGTATCGAATTTATGCTGTTATAGAGGTCCTTTGATGTTGTCACTCAATCTTGCCTTGCTCTGAGATTGCTTATGATGAATGATGATGACGAGGAACAGATGGCTGTGTTCACTTTCTGTGCAGTTTCGCTTTATGTCTTTTGGCGTGTGCTGAGACTGCTATGATGAGGACCTTTCTATGTTTGGGAGATGAAATAATAATTCGGGTGATTCCACTGGCACGGGCGGTTGAGAAATTATGGATTTTAATTCGTTTGCAGTGATACCGGGGGCTTCCTTAACCATAACCTTGTTATGAGTCTACCTCAAATTTTTGCATCATCTCTCTCTCTCTCTCTCTCTCTCTCTCTCTCACTCACTTTTTATGTCCTTTGTTTATGGTCTGGAATCACAGGACAATCTCTCCAGGTTGGCAAAACTGTTTAATTGTTTTAAGGCAGCTTGTATTGACAAATAAACAAAATGTTGAGAGAGTTTTCCATAAGTTACGGCAAAGGCAAAACAAAATGTTGAGACAGTTTTCCATAAGTTACGGCAAAGGCAAAACAAAATGTTGAAAAGTTTTCCTCTTAAGTTAAGGATATACAAAATGTTGAAATAGTTTTTTTTATTTGTTATTTTTTTTTAATAAGTCAAAGTCGGTGTTGCCTTACAATTTACAGAATGTTGAAAAAGTTATCTGTAAATTATAAGTGAAGGCGGTGTTGTTTTACAAATTACAGAATGTTGTAAAAGTTATATATAAGTGAAGGCAGTGTTGTCTTAGAGATGTACAAAATATCCCTCAAAAAGTTATATTTTTTATATAATAGTTTTAAAAGTTCATCTATGTCAGTGGTGGTATGGTTTTACAGATAAACAAAATGATCAGAACATTGTTTTAGACGAAAGTGAGGTGCCATATCTCACCCCAACCTCTTGTAGTATAACAAGATGTATAACTAGTTGTATTACTGGGTGTATAACTAGTGGTTTAACAAGATGTATAAACTATATGTATAACTAGTTGTATTACTGGGTGTATAACTAGTGGTTTAACAAGATGTATAACTAGTTGTATTACTGGGTGTATAACTAGTGGTTTAACAAGATGTATAACTATATGTATAACTAGTTGTATTACTGGGTGTATAACTAGTGGTTTACCAAAATGTATAACTATATGTATAACTAGTTGTATTACTGGGTGTATAACTAGTGGTTTAACAAAATGTATAACTTTCACAGTGCCATCTCCACCCCACCCTCTTGTACTTTAACAAGATGTATAACTTTCACAGTGCCATATCCACCCCACCCTTTTGTACTTTAACAAGATGTATAACTTTCACAGTGCCATCTCCACCACCACCTTGTACTTTAACAAGATGTATAACTTTCACAGTGCCATCTCCACCCCACCCTCTTGTACTGTACTATCATCATCATCATGTGCCATACCGGTTGGCGTAGGCGATCATGCCCTGCACAATCTTCTATCCACAGTGCATCGTATCATGTACTATAACTAGATGTATAACCCTCTTGTACTATAACTAGACGTATAACCCTCTTGTACTATAACTAGATGTATAACTCTCTTGTACTATAACTAGATGTATGACTCTCTTGTACTATAACTAGATGTATGACTCTCTTGTACTATAACTAAATGTATAACCCTATTGTAGTATAACTAGATGTATGACTCTCTTGTACTATAGCTAGATGTATAACCCTCTTGTACTATAACTAGATGTATAACTAGATGTATAACCCTCTTGTACTATATCTAGATGTATAACTAGATGTATAACCCTCTTGTACTATAACTAGATGTATAACCCTCTTGTACTATAACTAGATGTATAACCCACTTGTACTATAACTAGATATATAACCCTCTTGTAGTATAACTAGATGTATAACCCTCTTGGACTATAACTAGATGTATAACCCTCTTGTACTATAGCTAGATGTATAACCCAATTGTAGTATAACTAGATGTATAACCTTCTTGTAGTATAACTAGATGTATAACCCTCTTGTAGTATAACTAGATGTATAACCCTCTTGTAGTATAACTAGACGTTTAACCTTCTTGTAGTATAACTAGATGTATAACCTTCTTGTAGTATAACTAGATGTATAACCTTCTTGTAGTATAACTAGACGTATAACCCTCTTGTAGTATAACTAGACGTTTAACCTTCTTGTAGTATAACTAGACCTATAACCCTCTTGTGCTATAACTAGACGTATAACCCTCTTGTACTATAACTAGATGTATAACCCTCCTGTAGTATAACTAGACGTTTAACCTTCTTGTAGTATAACTAGACGTTTAACACTCTTGTAGTATAACTAGACGTATAACCCTCTTGTACTATAACTAGACGTATAACCTTCTTGTACTATAACTAGACGTATAACCTTCTTGTAGTACAACTAGACGTATAACCCTCTTGTACTATAACTAGACGTATAACCCTCTTGTACTATAACTAGACGTATAACCCTCTTGTACTATAACTAGACGTATAACCTTCTTGTACTATAACTAGATGTATAACTTTCACAATGCTACCCTTTACAAAATCAGAACCGTTCTGTGTTATAAGGCACAACTATGCATGACGTCACATATCCAGCGGCACTCCCACTAACACAGTTTATCAAATTCTGCAGGCATTCGTCTACCCTACTTTGTCGTTCTGTCGAACTCCTCCGAGAAAAGAGCCGAACTCCTCCGAGAAAAGAGCCGAACTCCTCCGAGGAAAAAAACACCCGAACTTTCCGGGCAAAGAGCCAAACGTGTCAGGGTAAAGCGAAGCAACTACAGATAACCAGTTGCGTCAAAGAAATATTATTTTAACGTGTGAGTTCTGCTTGTAAATTATTTATTGCTTTTGTGCCAGTGTGTGAATGATGCCGCTCGCTTGGCATACCGGACCCTGGAGACGACTACTGTCCTCATATTAATTAATTCTTCTCGATCGACAAATAGTCACCAATTCATCTCCTTGTGTAGCACTCTAATTCATCTCTTTATGTAGTACACTAATTCATCTCCTTGTGTAGCACTCTAATTCACCTCTTTATATAGCACACTAATTCACTCCTTGTGTAGCACACTAATTCATCTCCTTGTGTAGCACACTAATTCATCTCCTTGTGTAGCACACTAATTCATCTTGTGTAGCACACTAATTCATCTTCTTGTGCAGCACACTCATTCATCTCTTTATGTAGCACACTACTTCATCTCATTGTGTAGCACACTATTTCATCTCCTTGTGTAGCACCCAATATATCTATTTCTATATGAAATATAGAATTATATTTCATAATTGTTATATTATCACTGCCTTTATGTTTATTATGTAACACAATCTACCCCAATGCTCCTCATGCAGCTCTAACGGTCTAGCCATTCCCTCTTCTATAAGAATATATTAAATTTAAAAACGTGATTTTGTTATAATAGAAATGAATTATTTGTTTCTTATTGTTGTTTGTAATTAGCGAATTAGTTTGCTGTGTGTGTTTGTTTATTTCAAGAAGCCAGATAATGAGGAAGTGAATACGTAGAATGGAGAATATTGGACATTTTGTGTTTAACAACATTGAATACAATTAGCAGGAATTGCTGTAAAATGGAGCCACAAATTGATAATTGAAAAGAATGTAAATGCAGGGATACAATCACAGTAAGAGTGTTAATAGCACGCTATTGGAGCGACTAAACCACAATTGTTGAGTGAAGTGGAAAGAATATGTTTTCAAGACAGACTTTAGAAGCGGTAGGTTGGAAAATGCATAGAAAAGAGAGTTCGTAACAATAAACTAATGGGAAATAGCGTTAATATGGATATAACTTGAGACGACAGTCTTAATAAACTACTGAAAGACTTTTTGAAAACATTTGCTTGTAGTATTTGGTAATATTAAAAACATTTTATCGAAACCTAACTTTATAGTCCCATCGCATAAAACGAAACCCCCCCCCCCCCCCCCCCCCCTTCCGATATCTTCTTCTACCTTTTTAGCTCCCAGTGGAGTATAGGTCTTCAACAAACACTTTCCAAGTCGTTCTGTTTTTTGCCATTCTTTTAAGATCATTCCATGTCTTCCCCATCATCTTCATCTCTGCTTCTATCTGTCTTCTCCAAGAATTTCTTGGTCTTCCTCTTTGTCTTTTCCCCTGGGGATTCCAAAATAGGGCCTGTTGTGTAATACTCTCAGTTGGCTTCCGTAGTGTGTGTCCTATCCATCGCCATCGTCTTCGCTGTATCTCTTTATCCACTGGTGTTTGACTGGTACATTTCCATAATTCTATGTTAGTGATTTTGTCCTGCCATTTCCATACTTTTATCCTGCGTAAGCATGGGACCCCCCCCGATATATGAGACCATAATTACCAATGAAACGGACATGTAAACTAGCAGCAGTTCTAGTTTTCAATTTACTTATAAACTATGTTAGGATGATCATCATTGCACACCGGACGAATCCATAAGTGCACCGAAATTTTGCCTGAAATATCGAGAATCTCCGAGGAGAAACCCTGATCCTCGTGCACGAACTCCGTAGCAGAGCCTGGGATCCCCGAGTGTCGATTTTTTGCTGACAGTTTTGCCCGAATAGTGGCCGTTTTTGTGTGTGTGTGTGTGTTGAGTTTTCAACTGCTAAGGTTTCTTTAACGTGAGCGAGTGCGCACGGGGCCTCTTATTTATTTATTTGTTTTGTTCCGCCGTTATCGAACAGAGCTAGACATCGGATCTCACAACATAAGAGACTAGGGGTGGGGTGTACAGCTACGAACGAAACCACGGATTACATTTTTCGTTATTTAAAAAAAAAAAAAAAAAATATATATATATACATGTATATATATATATATATAATATATATGTATGTTCCCACTGCTTGAATGTAACTGGAGACCCTGTCAAAAGGCCGAAGTTTTACCTCTAGACCACCCCACCCCCTTCCCAACCTATAAACAATACATAATGCGACCGTTAAAATCCTAAAAGATTACCAGAATGCGACTCCAGCCGTTCTTGTTGAGATTTATATCAATGTGTGTACACATTTCTGACATTTATCAGTGTGTGTACACATTTCTGACATTTATCAGTGTGTGTACAAATTTCTGACATTTTTCAGTGTGTGTACAAATTTCTGACATTTTTCAGTGTGTGTACAAATTTCTGACATTTATCAGTGTGTGTACAAATTTGTGACATTTATCAGTGAGTGTAGACATTTCTGACATTTATCAGTTTGTGTACACATTTCTGTCAAGATTCACCTGGGGCCGCTAAAATGTGTACAGTATAAAGGACGTGACGTGTTCACCTCAACCATCTACTTGCATTATTTTCATTTTCTGCGTCCTTCTACACCGAACAGCAGTTGGAAACAAGACAAGACAGGGGCAGACGTAAAAGAAGATGGTTTGGAGACATCAAAGATACATTGAAGATAAGATGACAACAGAAGAAGTGGGAGATCTGGCTAGAGTCAGATATTCTTCCAGATATAGGCTGTGGCGCAATGTTCTGCGGAAGACATTCGACCTGTTGATTACGACATCCACACATTTACCATGCACTTTATTTGTCGACTTTTTCGTTTATAAATTGTTTCTATTTCGGCACAGTCCAATATTAACAAATGTTATAAACTAAACAAATATTTATAATGTCTAATTTAGATATAACTTCCACTTCCATGCGTTTCTACTTACTATCCCATATCTATACATGTATGTTCTATTGCGTCATCTATAAATGAAACTTATGTTCTGCTATATGTGTCTTGCATCTATAAATGACACTTATGTTCTACTATATGTGTGTCTTGCATCTATAAATGATACTATGTACTACTATATGTGTGTCTTGCATCTATAAATGACACTTATGTTCTACTATATATGTGTCCTACATTAATAAATGAAACTTATGTTCTTCTATATATGTGACTTGCATCTATAAATGATACTTATGTACTACTATATGTGTGTCTTGCATCTATAAATGACACTTATGTTCTACTATATGTGTGTCTTGCATCTATAAATGATACTTATGTACTACTATATGTGTGTCTTGCATCTATAAATGACACTTATGTTCTACTATATATGTGTCCTACATTAATAAATGAAACTTATGTTCTTCTATATATGTGACTTGCATCTATAAATGATACTTATGTACTACTATATGTGTGTCTTGCATCTATAAATGACACTTATGTTCTACTATATATGTGTCCTACATTAATGAATGAAACTTATGTTCTGCTATATATGTGTCTTGCATCTATCTATAAATGACACTTATATTCTACAATGACCTCCATTACAAAAAAAAAATCTTCTTTATATTTCTACTAACCGTAATAATAATACCTAATCGCATTCTGTGAACATATGCGCAGATCTTAAAGGCTGTATTCCAGTGTCGTTACCTCCATACTCCGGTGCCCTCTTGTCTCTGAATAATGAGTAGATTATTGCCGGCAAGCCCCCATTACCCCTTTCGTAGACCTAAACTTAGAACATTCCAGGCATACCTGGCGCTGACACTACTCCCAGGACACTTACCTGTGCCGTGTTTTCTTGTACTTTAACTTTATGTGAATTTACACCACAGCGTTTTCAATGTTTTTAATGAGCCACGTATTTGATGTTTTTATTTGATTTGCTGCGTGGTTATTTAGGAAGTAATATTTGAAAATTTGTTTTTTTTTTTGGTCCAAAGCTGGCAGTGGCCGTAACTAATTTGAAAGAATATACTTCACTGTATCACAGGCAGCATGGCTGTGAACCATAGAGAACAACAAAAAAGGCAATCACAAAGATACAGAAGATCTTCATTAACGGATACTTGCCAAGAATAAAAAGGATGGAAATGGCAGGACAAAATTACTAACACAGAGTACCAGTCAAATACCAATGGATAAGGAGATACAGCGAAGGCAATGGCATTGGACAGCACACACACACTGCAAAAGCTAACTGAGAGTATTACACAACAGGCCCTATTTTGGAATCCACCTGGGAAAAGACAAAGAGGAAGACCTACATATTCCTGGAGAAGACAGAAACAGCGATGAAGATGATGGGGAAGGCATGGAATGATTTTAAAAGAATGGCAAGAAACAGAGTGGCCTGGAAAGTGTTTGTTGAAGACCTATGCTCCACAGGGAGCTGAAAGTGTTTGTTGAAGACCTATGCTCCACAGGGAGCTGAAAGTGTTTGTTGAAGACCTATGCTCCACAGGGAGCTGAAAGTGTTTGTTGAAGACCTATGCTCCACAGGGAGCTGAAAGTGTTTGTTGAAGACCTATGCTCCACAGGGAGCTGAAAGTGTTTTTTGAAGACCTATGCTCCACAGGGAGCTGAAAGTGTTTG
Source organism: Megaustenia siamemsis (assembly GCA_032433765.1). NCBI lineage: Eukaryota > Metazoa > Mollusca > Gastropoda > Stylommatophora > Ariophantidae > Megaustenia > Megaustenia siamemsis. The sequence goes on along the minus strand of JAVIAB010000156.1, from coordinate 64,218,713 downwards.
TTGAAGACCTATGCTCCACAGGGAGCTGAAAGTGTTTGTTGAAGACCTATGCTCCACAGGGAGCTGAAAGTGTTTGTTGAAGACCTATGCTCCACGGGGAGCTGAAAGTGTTTGTTGAAGACCTATGATCCACAGGGAGCTGAAAGTGTTTATTGAAGACCTATGATCCATAGGGAGCTGAAAGTGTTTGTTGAAGACCTATGCTCCACAGTGAGCTGAAAGTGTTTTTGTGAAGACCTATGCTCCACAGGGAGCTGAAAGTGTTTGTTGAAGACCTATGCTCCACAGGGAGCTGAAAGTGTTTGTTGAAGACCTATGCTCCACAGGGAGCTGAAAGTGTTTGTTGAAGACCTATGCTCCACAGGGAGCTGAAAGTGTTTGTTGAAGACCTATGCTCCACAGGGAGCTGAAAGTGTTTGTTGAAGACCTATGCTCCACAGGGAGCTGAAAGTGTTTGTTGAAGACCTATGCTCCACAGGGAGCTGAAAGTGTTTGTTGAAGACCTATGCTCCACAGGGAGCTGAAAGTGTTTGTTGAAGACCTATGCTCCACAGGGAGCTGAAAGTTTGTTGAAGACCTATGCTCCACGGGGAGCTGAAAGTGTTTGTTGAAGACCTATGCTCCACAGGGAGCTGAAAGTGTTTATTGAAGACCTATGATCCAGAGGGAGCTGAAAGTGTTTGTTGAAGACCTATGCTCCACAGTGAGCTGAAAGTGTTTGTTGAAGACCTATGCTCCACAGGGAGCTGAAAGTGTTTGTTGAAGACCTATGCTCCACAGGGAGCTGAAAGTGTTTGTTGAAGACCTATGCTCCACAGGGAGCTGAAAGTGTTTTTTGAAGACCTATGCTCCACAGGGAGCTGAAAGTGTTTGTTGAAGACCCATGCTCCACAGGGAGCTGAAAGTGTTTGTTGAAGACCTATGCTCCACAGGGAGCTGAAAGTGTTTGTTGAAGACCTATGCTCCACAGGGAGCTGAAAGTGTTTGTTGAAGACCTATGCTCCACAGGGAGCTGAAAGTGTTTGTTGAAGACTATGCTCCACAGGGAGCTGAAAGTGTTTGTTGAAGACCTATGCTCCACAGGGAGCTGAAAGTGTTTGTTGAAGACCTATGCTCCACAGGGAGCTGAAAGTGTTTGTTGAAGACCTATGCTCCACAGGGAGTTGAAAGTGTTTGTTGAAGACCTATGCTCCACAGGGAGCTGAAAGTGTTTATTGAAGACCTATTCTCCACAGGGAGCTGAAAGTGTTTGTTGAAGACCTATGCTCCACAGGGAGCTGAAAGTGTTTATTGAAGACCTATTCTCCACAGGGAGCTGAAAGTGTTTGTTGAAGACTATGCTCCACAGGGAGCTGAAAGTGTTTATTGAAGACCTATTCTCCACAGGGAGCTGAAAGTGTTTGTTGAAGACCTATGCTCCACATGGAGCTGAAAGTGTTTGTTAAAGACCTATGCTCCACAGGGAGCTGAAAGTGTTTGTTGAAGACCTATGCTCCACATGGAGTTGGAAGGAAGAAGAAGATCACAGACAGCCCCAGATGTGTTGCATAATTGCGTAAGTGAAGAAACACCTCATTTAATGACACATTTGTGTACACAATTTAGCTTTGACGATCAAGGCTAAACACAGTTATTCTCTGCTTTCTTTACAATAATAGTGCCATCTTTCCGATCTTCTTTCTTTTTATTCTTTCCCCCTTTTATTTTCTTCAATTGATGAACCAGTTTTGTGCCCTATTCGACCATATTTGAGCCCTAATTGACATCGGATTATCCAATGGACTACATCAGTAATAATATATATCATCGGTGCTATATAGAGCCAATTCTGACCTATGGAAGTGAATCACGAACAGTAGACAAACACATGAAAAGACGATTAGAGGCCACAGAGATGGGATTTCTCAGAAGAATGTTGAAAGTCCCTGAACAACTAAAAGGAGCAATGAGGACATTCTCGAAGAGGCCAACACAAAATAGAGAGCTCACAACAAACACCTGAAAGAAGCAACCAACATTTTCGGGCACATCATGAGAAGAGGAAAGTTGGAATACTTGGTTACAACTGGCAAAATACAGGGAAAGAGAGATCGTGGAAGACAAAGAGAGAAAATACTAGATAGCTTGGTGTCATGGCATGGAAAACAGTCAATAACAGAACTGATACAATATACTGTGGATAGAAAATTGTGGAATGACATGATCACCTACGCCAACATATATGGCACATGATGATAACTACGTCAATGCTGCAATAATCCCCCAAAGTTCCAAGAAGGAAAAAAGAACGGATGAGTAAATACTCGATTTTACATGATCTCACTTCAATGTTATTGCCTACAATAAAAATACCTGGTTTCTTTAATCGTGTGCCAAACCAATTGCCAGACTGGTTTAATACATTAAAAAATACCCCGAAACGCGATATCTGACTGGCTCGGTAATATTAATTAAATATACATGTCTACATGTTACATCATACATTTTTTGTTTGGTCTGCTGGTTGTGAAAAACCTGGATTATTTTTGTTCTAAATTGACAAACCGATAATCCAAAGTCGTCATGCGCTGCTAGCTGCTCACACGTGTTGCTTGTGTGTCCTAGGTCATATGTTGTTTATATTTCAGCTCAAATCCATTTGGGTTGCGTTACGTGCTGTTGTTATGGATTATAATTCTAGTTCTCAGTTTTGGCTTTAAATTAGGTGCTGGAACTATTCTTTATGTACTTTTTTGTCTTTTAAATCGTATACGATTATAGAGTTAATGAGTTGACTGACGACTACAAGACTTGATAGAACATTCGAGGTCAACGTGTTTGTTACCGGTTGTAAAATATCATTTCTTTTCATCTCTTTCTTTATTTCTTGTTTTCTTTCTTTCTTCCTCCCTTTCAAGTGTGCTCTATATATTTTTAAAATTTTTACTTACCTACCTATCGATAAAAAAATATCTCCCTTTCTTTCTCTCCGTTGATTCATCTAACAATCTCTCATTGTAACACTGACTATAGTATATTTATTTATTCCTTCTCTGTAGTATATGTATTTATTCCTACTCTGTAGTATATTTATTTATTCCTACTCTGTAGTATATGTACATTCTCTCACTCTGTAGTATATGTATTTATTCCTACTCTGTAGTATATTTATTTATTCCTACTCTGTAGTATATGTACATTCTCTCACTCTATAGTATATGTATTTATTCCTACTCTGTAGTATATTTATTTATTCCTACTCTGTAGTATATGTACATTCTCTCACTCTGTAGTATATTTACCTTCTCTCACTCTGTAGTATATTTATTTATTCCTACGAAGTAGTATTGTATTTATTACACTCATTCTCGTATATTTATGTACACGCCGGGCTGTTTTTCAACACTCTCTTACATATTTGATTACTTATCAAACATCGCTCGTGCTCTCACGTTTTCTCTCTCTCTCTCTTTCTTTCTCTCTCTCGCTCATACACACTATGTATTTTATTTATCCACACACCTACTTAGTATTTAACTCCATCACTATATTTTATTATTTTCTCTGATCATTATCTATTTGTCTGATACAGATACTTCTTATTTCCCACGCTCTCTCTCTATCTCAACATAGATTTCATTGTCGTGCTACTTTAACATATAGATATATATATATAGATATATATATATATATATATATATATATATATTATATATATATTATATTATTATTATGTATGTTACATATTATTTTTTATATTTTACTATATTAAATTTTAAAATTAGTTATATATATATATATATATCATCATGTGCCATATCGGTTGGCGTAGACGATCATGTCCTTCCACAATCTTCTATCTACAGTACATCTTATCAATTCTGTTGTTGACTGTTTTCCATGCCATGACACAAAGCTATCCAGTATTTTCTCTCTTTTTATCGTTCGCGATCTCTCTTTCCTTTTATTTTGCCAGTTGTAACCAAATATTCCAACTTTCCTCTTCTCATGATGTGCCCAAAAATATTGATTGTTTCTTTCTGATGTTTTTTTAGGAGCTCACTTTTGTGTTGGCCTCTTTGAGAATTTCTTCATTGGTCTTTTTAGCTGTTCAGGGAACTTTCAACATCCTTCTGAGAAATCCCATCTCTGTGGCCTCTAATCGTCTTTTCATTTGTTTGTATATATACATATTACAACTATAATTGCTTGTCGGGCCGAGACCGTTAGTTGAACTTCTTTCTCTGTCATATTTATTTACCCTTCGCCTAAAGATACAGAATGTCGTTGTACTATATTATATTGCATTTAATAATTATTTGTTTATTATATACATATATATATATATATATATATATATATTAGATATATATATATATATATATATACATACGTATATATAACAACTATAATTGCTTGTAATCACCATCAAGGGCGTTCTTCTCGAGAATGCATGGAAAAAGACCAAGAGGAAGACCCAGAAGAAGATGGATAGATGCAGTGACAGACATGTAACAACAAAGGAAAATCACTAATTCAGACAATTCGAGCAGCTCAAAAACGACAAAATGATATAAACCATGACACTTTTAGGTATCAGTGAAAGAGAGAAAGAAGAAAGAAGAAGAATTGCCTGTTGTTCCTCCACCTCGGGCCGAGATCGGCACATAAGAAATAAACGTTCTCCCTTTATCCAGCGATTCATAGCTTTGCCTTGTAACTAACGTTGGTTAGTTCTCCGTTAGTTGAGCTTCTTTCTCTGCCACATTTATTTACCTTTCGCCTATATATAAAGATACAGAATGTCGTTGTCAGCCCACAATGTCGTTATCAGCCCACAATGTCGTTGTCAGCCCACAATGCCGTTGTCAGCCACAATGTCGTTATCAGCCCACAATGTCGTTGTCAGCCCACAATGTCGTTGTCAGCCCACAATGTCGTTGTCAGCCCACAATGTCGTTGTCAGCCCACAATGTCGTTGTCGTTAAGGAGCCTCGGTGGCTGAGTGGCTAGTGCGCTTGCTTCCTAATCAGAATGGTCCGGGTTCGGTGCCAAGAAATGGTGATTTTTTTCGGCCCACATGGATCCATGGTTGACTCAGCCTCGAAAAATGATTACCAGAGATTTTTCCAGGAAGTGAAGCGGCCTGGCGTGATAACGACCATGTCATCCCCCCCCCCCCCCAAAAAAAAAAAAAAAAAAAAAAAAAAAAATAAAGTAAAATAAAAATGTAAAAAGTGCCATGGTTATAGAGCAATGTGGTCACTAACACTATTTTTTCCTAAACCTAGAGAGGCAGGGGAGGTCAACTTTACGTCACAAATGACGCGAAATTTGTTTTGCTTTTCTTCATCCTGAACGAGGCTGCAGCGCAGCAGCAAATATTTGGCGTGAAATTCTTGGAAAACTACACACACGCACACACATGTGAGTAATAGCCTGCAGTTTTTATAAATACGGATTTGCGACTATCATCCATGATCATTACACCGAGTGTGTCCTCAGGTTGTAGGGAGCAGTTAATTCCCCCTTAAACCGATTATATTTTAACTACAGTGTGTTCTTTCTTTAGCCTTGTAGAACTAGCGGGTTGGCTTGTTATCACGAAATGGAAATTAGAAAACAAAAAAAAAAAAAAAAGAAAGTGAAATTGGAAACATGTTTTAGTTACCGGCTGGGAAATAATTGGCAAATTTTTTTTTTTTCGGACCAGCAAGGCTCATTGGTTCACCGAGTCTCTAAAAATGGGTACCGGATATTTTTCCTGGAAAGTAAAAAGACTGCCTGGCGTGATATCGACCACATCATCCAGTTACATGCCGTGGTCATTGCGAGTGGGTTTTGAACTCGTGTCCTTTCTGTCCTGAGGCCGACGTCGTAGCTCTAGACTAACTCCCATCCCCCCCTCCTCACTCCCTCTTCCCCCCCCCCCCCCTGCTCCGTTTATTGTAAGAGCTAAAGAGTTCGAAATGAGTTTAATGCTGCATGGTCAAATTTAGGTCTCAGACGCAACTAGTGAGCCACAATTTCTTTCTTGGTTTTCCTACTGCTAGCATTTATCACGTGCAACTGTCGATGCCTATTGATACAAGGAAACACAGTGCATTCATTCCAATGTTGTGGTGTCCGTGCTAAACATGGTTAGTAAATGTCAAGGTAAAGTACGAGACTTGAATCGGCGTCTTAGCACGCGAGTTTTCACCCATATGTGCTCGGCCGCCTATTCAGAATTTTTCGGAGACTTCTGGACAGTGTCGCTTCAAGCATAGAAACTCACGATGCAAGGCGGCATTCCTCACCTTCCCAGAGTACTACACTGGTACCCATTTCTGCCAGCGGCTGGGTCGACCGCGGGTGTATTTTTTTTCCAACCACGAGTATAAGTCACACTGCTCCCAACGGTAATCAAACACGGGTTGTCCGAACGTTGATAACTTAGTCGGGTGGTTTTCCCAACTAAGCTACCGAGGGCCCCGACATAGTTACTTACGACTAAGCTTGAAAATAAGCTTGCCACCACAGAGATGAGATGTTTGAGAATAGCTCTTGGAGTGACCATAAGACACAATAAAAAACGAGATCATAAGAAAAAAAGTCGGCATTGAGTCATTCCTGGACTACATACAGAAACAAATAAACTGGGTTGACCATCTAGAAAGAATGCCGTGAGATTCCTTATCACATACGGCATATGTTAAGAGAAGGAAGAAAAGTAAGAAGTAGGTCCAGAGTAAGATGGGCAGACAGCATCAAAGAAAACGCTGCGACATCAATTGGCACTGATTGAAGTTGGCATAAAGGCGATAACCTACACTTGTTCGCAGACAAGAAGTCCTATACACGGATACAGGTATGAACATATATTTTCAAACTTTGTATCACTCTTGACAACCCAAGCCGAGTTCAAGTGGAGAGAAAAAAGATAAGTTCTCATGAAACGTTCTTGTGGTTCATCGTACTCACAGGATCCCCATTCTAGTCGTTATGCTTCTCATTCACAGGATCCCCATTCTAGTCGTTATGCTTCTCATTCACAGGATCCCCATTCTAGTCGTTATGCTTCTCACTCACAGGATCCCCATTCTAGTCTTTATGCTTCTCACTCACAGGATCCCCATTCTAGTCGTTATGCTTCTCACTCACAGGATCCCCATTCTAGTCGTTATGCTTCTCATTCACAGGATCCCCATTCTAGTCGTTATGCTTCTCACTCACAGGATCCCCATTCTAGTCTTTATGCTTCTCACTCACAGGATCCCCATTCTAGTCGTTATGCTTCTCACTCACAGGATCCCCATTCTAGTCTTCATTCTCCCCACTCACATGATCCCCGTTTACATGATCTCCCCATTCTAGTCTTCACGCCTCCCAATCACAGGATCCCCATTCTAATCTTCATGTTCCCCACTCACAGCCGTCCGGTGGGTGGTGGGTGATTCACAGTCTAGTTTGAGACCCACTGTCACAGACTATGTTTGGCGCGTTACGCCCATCGGAAGAATTATGAAAAGATGAATACAACCCAGCCAGTAGAAGGTCGGAGAAACACATGACTGACATGGTGTGAGTGTGCGTACAAGCACAAGCTAACCTGGACAATGTACGTCACGTGTAAAATAATCATGGTAAGTTTACAAACATAATCATCATGTTCCATGTCGACTAAAGATACCGATCAATCTTCTCTCTAATTTTCCGAACCACTGAGTAGAACTCTTGATGTTTTCAACAAAAATGTTTTCATGCTCACGGGCAGCAATGCATGCAGCTTATCCAACACATGTTTTCAGTAAAAAATTACCTTTGTGTAGCTTTTTCTTCTTCTATCCTTCCTCGTCTGCCTTTCAGCGTCGAGGGAAGATATAGTTTGCGGTCTTTTGCTCTTCTGTTCGCCTCTGCTGCTGTTATGTTTCTTTGTGCTTCTAATATTCTATCGATCCAACTTTTTCGTGGTCGAACCTTGGGTCTGGTGTTCTCACAACGTTTGTTGAAGGCTCGTTGTGTTGTGTTTTGATATGTCTACCTTGTCACGTGGCCAAACCATTTTATTTGTTGTTTCCTTATTTATTCTATGGCGGGGGCTATTCCTAGCATTTTTCTCAGTTCTTGTGTAGCGTGTAAAAAAAAGGCTTTAATCAACTACAAACAAACTTTTTCAACTGTAGTTTCATGTAAAAGTAGATAACCCTGACATTTGGTTATTCAATCGTTGGTTTATTTCTAAGTTTAGCTTAATCTGAACAAATTACACTGCTAGAATTATGCCATTCTCCGTGGCATTATGGGGTGAAAAGTATAAATAGACATGTTAGTTACAGAAGTACACCGGTCGTATTTCTTGTCATTGTTATTCGTTCGTAGAAAAATAATTGCGTGTGCTGTGACTTACACTTAAAATACACATCCAGGTAACACCAGGGCTAAAACTAAGAGTTGCCAAATGTTAGATCTTCTCAACATTGATACATGATGCAGAAACATGGACATTAGACAAAGAAAACTGAATAGAAAATTGAAGCCTTTGAAATGTGGGTTTATAGAAGAATGAGAAGAATTGGATGGAAAGAGAAAAAAAAAAACAAATGATGAAGTGTTAAAACAACTAAATATGAAAAGAGAACTACTAAACCAATTCAAACAAGAAAGATGAGATTTTTTTGGGGTGGGGGACATTTTAAAAGACACAGACAGACTACTAAAAGTAATCTTGGAATTGAACATTCAAAGTAAAAGAGGCAGAGGCAAGCCAATGCTAACAACAAGACAAGCCAATACTATCAAAGTAAGTGACATCGGATTGGCGCTCTATGGTAGCCAACCTTCGATGCGGAGACGGCACCCGATGGTGATGACTTGCACTTTGCGGCCTAGTTCAACCATCTTTACCAAGCTCTTTAAAAAACGTAGTTATATTTATTATTAAAAAATAATAAATGTTTCTACGTGTTTTGATTTTCCTTGACCTTCCTGCTATGCAATTCTCTATTCAGAGTTGTCTCCTATTGAACTGTGATCAGGTTAACCGGTCTTAACACTGGCCTGCTGGTGATAAGCATTACTACAAGACTAACCCTTGCCATTTATTTATCCCCCACTGTTTGCCTTCGGGCGCACATTTTACCTGGAGAACTAGTGCGTACTTTCTCCTTAAGATGTTCTCCCCACTCCTGGATCACAGCACGTCGGTATTATAACGTCCGTTGCAGCATGAATACATAAGTGCCTGGTATTATCGCATACGTCCATTCCTATCAGCTGATTCAGGCTAGTTGAAGTATGCACTGCGTACATTTATTTATATATACCGGATTTCTTCACGTGAACGTGAACGTGAACTAATAGACAGAAGTATAATTGGGCTCTTAAATCTGCTGGTTAGAATCTGCGATCCTCAAAATTGTATCTTCCTGCATCCGATACTTGTGCATGCTATTTTCATACCATCGGTTAGAAGATCATTGTATTGGCCAATTTCTGTTCCGATATTTTTAAACCTCATTTTTGGTGGTGTGGCCGTAATGTTGCTTAATGTGACCAAAGTGTTGGTAATGTGACAGTATTGTTGATGATGTCACCACGTGCTGGTAATGTGACAATATTGTGATAATGTTACCAAGTGCTGGTAATGTGACAATATTGTTGATCTTCTTCTTCTTCTTTACTTCCTCATCTGCCTTTCAGCGTCGAGGGGAGATATAATTTGAGGTCTTTTGCTCTTCTGTTCGCCTCTGCTGCTGTTATGTTTCCTAGTGCTTCTAATATTCCATCGATCCATCTTTTTCCTGGTCGACCCTTGGGTCTGGTGTTCTCGCAACGTTTGCTAAAGGCTCGTTGTGTTGTATTTTGATCGTTCTGCCTTGTCACGTGGCCAAACCATTTTATCTGTTGTTTCCTAATATATTCTATGACGGGGGCTCTTCCTAGCTTTTTTCTCAGTTCTTCATTTCTGATCTTATCTCTCAGGCTGTTTCCTGTCATTCGTCTAACACATTTCATCTCGGTAGAGGTTATTTTTCTTATTGTTCTTGCATCTAGGGTCCAGGTCTGGCACTGGTAGCACAACGTTGGGATGAAGATTGTATATATATATATATTGTTGATAATGTCACCAGAGTGCTGGTAATGTGACAGTATTGTTGATAATGTCACCACTTGCTGGTAATGTGACAATATTGTTGAAGTGTCACCAAGTGCTGCGAATGTGACAATATTGTTGATAATGTCACCACTTGCTGGTAGTGTGACAATATTGTTGATAATGTCACCACTTGCTGGTAGTTTGACAATATTGTTGATAATGTCACCACTTGCTGGTAGTGTGACAATATTGTTGATAATGTCTACAAGTTCTAGTAATGCGACAATAATGTTGACCATGAGGCCAAAGTACTGGTAATATGACCGTAATGTGGCCAAAGTGTTGAAAGTCTGACTGTTGATAACGAGGCCAAAGTACTGGTAATATGACCGTAATGTGGCCAAAGTGTTGAAAGTCTGACTGTTGATAACCAGGCCAAAGTACTGGTAATATGACCGTAATGTGGCCAAAGTGTTGAAAGTCTGACTGTTGATAACCAGGCCAAAGTACTGGTAATATGACCGTAATGTGGCCAAAGTGTTGAAAGTCTGACTGTTGATAACCAGGCCAAAGTACTGGTAATGTGACCGTAATGTGGCCAAAGTGTTGAAAGTCTGACTGTTGATAACCAGGCCAAAGTACTGGTAATGTGACCGTAATGTGGCCAAAGTGTTGAAAGTCTGACTGTTGATAACCAGGCCAAAGTACTGGTAATATGACCGTAATGTGGCCAAAGTGTTGAAAGTCTGACTGTTGATAACGAGGCCAAAGTACTGGTAATATGACCGTAATGTGGCCAAAGTGTTGAAAGTCTGACTGTTGATAACCAGGCCAAAGTACTGGTAATATGACCGTAATGTGGCCAAAGTGTTGAAAGTCTGACTGTTGATAACGAGGCCAAAGTCTATGTAGTATGGCCAGCGTGTTATAATGTGGCTATAGCTTGAGCTAACCAGTAATTAACAAGCCATCTCACGTACCTGAAGTATATCAACTCAGCGTGGATGCGTTGTGTAGTTTACTACATACAAGCTATGATAAATATATATATATATTTTTTTTTTCGTTCGCCAGCTTTTACCTCTGACGAAGTCCCTAGAGACTAGAAACTGAATTTTGTGTGTTAATCCATTTATCCATGGCAGCCGTGTGCACAGAGGTCCCTCGCCGCACAGGCAGATAACTCCGTCTTCGGATGTACTCATTTTTTCCGTCGATAAGTAATTAACGTTTCAAACAGCCTGTGACATTTAATCCTTTTGGCACAACAAATCTGACTGGCACATTTTTTAGGTACCGGGTTACCTTCCCACTTAGACCTTCTACCCAAGTGACCATCTGACTGGTTACTCTTTTCCAAAGCCACCACGGAGATGTGGAGACGTCCTGGTGGAGACGTCCTGGTTCACTTATCTTGAAGTCACACAGTCAGCTTTGGGTTGCTGATTGTTTTGAGCTATAATTTTCCTACATGTTGGTTTCATGTACCACCAGTTCAAACTGTAACCATAGTATGGATGGATGGATGGATGCGGTCGCCCGATGATTTGAGGTATTCTAGCGGATACGAACCGTAGACTTCCTCCTCGTCATCCGCCCTTAAAAGGACGTTAAGTGGACGTAGTTACGTTGTGTTGAAGTTTGCAGTGTAACACTGTGATATCTGCGCCTTTCGGCCCAACACATCCGACTTCAGCCGACATTTTTGAGTACCGGGTTTGTCTTCCCTCTTCGATCCCTGCTCACTTGGCCAGACTAGACAGGTTAGTCTGTTTCAGGAGGCACCGCGGAGAGGTGTAGCAGGGTCTGGATGGTTTTGGTTCACCGATCCTGGCGCAAGCCATCAGCTATGATTCGCTGACAACTTCCAGCTCTGGTGCTGGGGGAGGGCGCTTCGCCTCCTAACCATAGTATAAAAACAAACAAACCAGTCCTGCAATTATACATATGTCGCTTCCCATCTATACCGATCGTCTGAAATCTACAGTGTGAGATACTGATTTGGGAGCACTGAGTTAAAGAGACGTGACAGTGTGTACAAGCGTACCTTGTACAAATAAGTGAAATGCATTGATGCACTTCATTAACCCCTGGTGAATAGATAAGAAATATAGGGAAAACCACCGCCAGCCTAGTTATGTGTATTTATATAAAGGAGATGTGAAAACGTGGTGCATGGTGTGTGTGCTAGTGGTTGGTGGATAGAGTGCTGGGGCGTGCTGTGCCGCGTTTGAGAAATGTTTGGTTGGTTGGTTGGTTGCGTTCGCCGATGACTAAAGCATTCTAGAGTATCGTAGTGGACTAGAATATTCCTCTTCATCATCCGCCCTTACAAGGATGTAGTGGACGTGTCTGCGTTGTGTTGTGGTGTGCAGTATAACTGTTATATTTACGTCTTTCGGCCCAACACATCCGATTTCAGCACATTTTGAGTACCGGGTTGTCTTCCCTCTTCGATCCCTGCACGCTTGACCAGACTAGACAGGTTAGTCTGTTACTGGAGGCACCACGGAGAGGTGGAGCAGTGTCTGGATGGTTTTGGTTCACCGATCCTAGCGCAAGCCATCAGCTGTGGGTCGCTGACAACTTCCAGCTCTGGTGCTGGGAGGCGCGCCTTCGCCTCCAAGAAATGTTTGAAGAGTTTGAAGGAAGAGCTCGGGGTATTGGAAGGCATGTTGAGTTTAGGTTGATTTCTTATTGCCGGGTACGACAATAGCAGACATATTTGTAGTCTTGATTGCGATTGGGCAATAGTTAGGGCTAGGTGTTACAAGGCATACCGACCACATTACCCCAAAAATCAAGTGCCGAAGGTCTATAAAAAGTATGGTCACTAACACCATATTTCCTATACGCCACTTGGCGTGACGGGCGCCACTTTACTAAAGCTAAGGCATGTTGAGTTTAGGTAGATTTCTTACGCTGGGTACGCAGTCTTACATGTAACTGGGCAATAGATAGAAGGTAGTGGAAGCTGTGCTAGCTAGCTATGTAGATAGATAGTAAACTGAACTAGTAATGACAAAAGGTTTGGCTCAATCTTGATTGAAAAATATTGTCACTAACACCATATTTCCCATACGCCAGGCAAGTCGTGGAGGGAACCTCTTACTTTTACTTTGTATCCTCCTCTAGCTAGACGGGGCTATTTTATTTTTTTGTTTATATAGAGGGCTAGAATGCATTGAGATAGACTACACTGCAATATATATCAAATATAAATGTGTTTTATAAACTATTACATATACGAAGACAACAATGTGTGATGAATTTGCTGGTAAAAAAAAAAAAAAAGTAAAGTACTCCTGTCACGCCAAGTGGCGTATAGGGAATATGGTGTTATTGACCATAAATTTTACAGACCTTCGGCACATGATTTTTGGGGTAATGTGGTCGGTATTACGCCCGTGCCGCTTCACTTTCCCAGAAAAAAATCCGGTACCCATTAAAGGCTGGGTGAACCCGGAGGCCGTCGGTTGGGATCGAACCCTACCCCTTGTCCTTTGTAGTCCAGATCACTAACCACTGAGCTATCGCGACTCCCAAATTTGCTGGTTGTGTCCATATAATTGCAATGACTGTCAGCTCAAGTTGAACTAATTACTTTCTCAGCGATATTACTTTCATACCCATTTCCATTTGTATAAAAGTTTTTTTTTCCTGAGTTTATCCTTGGGAGTTGGGGTGTATGAAGTTAGTACTTTGTGCTGAGATCTTTCAGAGTTTATCCTTGGGAGTTGGGGTGTATGAAGTTAGTGCTTTGTGCTGAGATCTTTCAGAGTTTATCCTGGGAGTTGGGGTGTATGAAGTTAGTGCTTTGTGCTGAGATCTTTCAGAGTTTATCCTTGGGAGTTGAGGGTGTATGAAGTTAGTACTTTGTGCTGAGATCTTTCAGAGTTTATCCTTGGGAGTTGGGGTGTACGAAGTTAGTGCTTTGTGCTGAAATCATCCAGGATTATCTGGAAAAAGAGCACACCGCGAGTGAACAGTTCACATTGATGAGGCGGTGGAGACAGAGGTACATCTTGAAGTTAAGTCGGTCAACAGCAAAATTGTTACAATTTAGAATAGCCTGTGTTTTTACCTGTTGAAGGCTTTTGCCGAAACGTCCTAGTTTGTTTTGTCTTTCTATTAGTTCAGCTGCTTTCTACCGTTCTGTGTTTATTTTACATGTTCTCTGTAGCTCTAATCGCGGCCCCGCATAGTATTTAATATTTTATGTATATAATATTTGTGCTTGTCTCCATTGGGAGCCGCGATAGGTCAGTGGTTAGTGAACTGGGCTACAAAGGAGATGAGGCTGGGTTCGATTCTGACCGATAATTTCCTGGTTCACCCAGCCTTAAATGGTTACCGGAGTTTTTCTTGGAAAGTAATGTGGCACGGGCGTAATACCGACCATATTACACCAAAATTATGAGCTGAAGGTCTATGGAAATTATGGTCACTAACACCATATTCCCTACACGCCACTTGCGTGACGGGGCTCTTTACTTTTTATTTGTTACTTGTCTCCAGTAGGAAACTAAACCATTATCTTGTCAGAAGAAGAGCTTTGGTATAACCATTTATCTAAGTGACCATGTTCTTGTTTAAGTTGCATTTAAATGCACGAGCTTGTTGGCAGTTAATTCTTGACTTAACATAGAAACAGAATAATAGGCAGGAAATCCTCCCACGCAGTTGCAAATTCTATCAATGCAATAATTTTATCAGTGCAATAATTCTATCAGTGCAATAATTCTATCAGTGCAATAATTCTATCAGTGCAATAATTCTATCAGTGCAAAAATTGTTGACGTGTAAACCGGCTTCTAGCTCGAAAGAAAGTATTTCTTTTTTAAATCAAAGATTTATTTTTAGTTCCGGATGTTTCTTTTTTTTTTTTTTTTTTTTTTAGCGAATTGTTGTTCATCGTTTAAAATGAACCAATGTGTGTGTGTGTGTGTGTATATGTGTGTGTGTGTGTGTATATATATATATATATAGAGAGAGAGAGAGAGAAAAGAAAGCAGAACGTGTTCATATATTGTATGCTTACAATACTGTTCTTGGCAGTGACAACATTCAAGATACAATCTGTATTTTATATTACAGCTCCATGTTTTATGATTATGAAAAGTTTCCCCTAAGTGACGCTGTTAATTTTTCTCAACATGTTACGCAGTTCGGGATTTGCAGGGCATAATATAATGAGGAACAGCTGCTACCTTGTAGGAAGGACAAAGAGAACTAAAGGTCAGCCATGCAGTCCCGAGCAAATACGTTTTGATGACGGATGCATTGGATCGCAAGGTGCAGAGCAGAGAGTAGTAGATCGATCCGGTGTTAAGTGTGTATAAGGAGTACTCAGTTTAAATATTTTCTTTCTTTATTTCCTTCTTCTTGATGTTTTAAAATCAAGTCACTAACCAGTTTTAGTTTATTCGTTTACATGTTTGTGTGTTGTTCATTGTTCCTCCTGAAGGTTTACTGAAGCGGAACATCGTTTTGATTTGTGTTGTTTCTCACCTATGTAAAGCTGTAACCATACCACCGTTTCCTATTTTTTTTTCATTTTCATTCTAAAAAGGAGTGTCTTTCCAGGTATATGCGCCATGAAAACAAGTTTTGTGATTGGTAGAAAATCTGTTACCACAGTAGAATGGTCCCCAAAGCGACCAGTATCTCTTAGGCTGAAAGTGATCAGTGACATGTAACTGATTGTTGCGTTAGGATTAATGAATCAGAGCTGAACAAGAGCCAACCCCATGTTGCCAGATTAGCCTGCTTCATCATATGGTTGAAGAGGGAAGGCAACCCGTTATCGAAAAATTTTATGCTGAAGTCGCATGCGTTGGGTCTAAGAGCGCAGATGTAGCCGCTTGATGTAAACATCACAATGTACCTACGTCCATTTAACGTTATTTTATCTGCAAAATAGTAGAAGTTGTCGGGCGAAAGTAGAAGAAGAATGGACTATTCTCTAATGATTCCATTATCTCGCTGGCTATTCATGCTGATCATTTATTATCTGAAAAGTATCACTTTCTGGTCTTGGAGCCGCGATAGCTCAGTGGTTAGTAAACAGGACTACAAAGGACAAGAGGTCGGGTTCGATCCTGATCGATGGCTTCTGGGTTCACCCAGCTCTAAATGGGTACCAGATTTTTTCTGGGAAGGTAAGGCGGCACGGGCGTAATACCGACCACATTATCCCCAAAATCATGTGCCGAAGGTCTGTAAAAATTATGGTCACTAACGTCAAATTGACTATATGCCACTTGGCGTGACGGGGCTCTTTACTTTACTTTTACATTCTAGTCTATAAAATGTATTGTCTGCTAGTTTCTGTAGGTGTACCATTGACATCACGTGGTGGGACAGTTAGACGCAAAATGCACTAACAAAACGATATCAGCACAAATTCAATTGAACAACCATTGCGGCTTGGTTTATCATTTCTTTCCATTAAAATTAAAAGTACATCATCAAGTTCAAGGCTGCGCCCATCTGTCGCAGTCAGTACTAAATGATCAATGTATATATTAATAGTCATGTATATCGTCCATTTAATTAAAAACAGAAGTCTTGTAACCTGATCTCGTATCACCGGTGTCACGACGTGAACGATTCTTTGTTCCATCACTTCTGCTTCTCGTTCAGATTTCAGATAAATTAAAACAACCTATAAATTGAGGTTACAATATAGCGTATCGTGTTAAGGTATGGAGTTTTGAATCGTGTTAAGGTATGCAATTTGTATCGTGTTAAGGTATGGAGTTTTGTATCGTGTTAAGGTATGCAATTTTGTATCGTGTTAAGGTATGGAGTTTTGTATCGTGTTAAGGTATGCAATTTTGTATCGTGTTAAGGTATGGAGTTTTGTATCGTGTTAAGGTATACAGTTTTGTATCGTGTTAAGGTATGCAGTTTTGTATCGTGTTAAGGTATGCAGTTTTGTATCGTGTTACGGTATGCCGTTTTGTATCGTGTTAAGGTATACAGTTTTGTATCGTGTTAAGGTATGCAGTTTTGTATCGTGTTAAGGTATGCAGTTTTGTATCGTGTTACGGTATGCCGTTTTGTATCGTGTTAATGAATGCAGTTTTGTATCGTGTTACGGTATGCAGTTTTGTGCCGTGTTAAGGTATGCAGTTTTGTATCGTGTTAAGGTATGCCGTTTTGTATCGTGTTAATGTATGCAGTTTTGTATCGTGTTAAGGTATGCAGTTTTGTATCGTGTTAAGGTATGCAGTTTTGTATCGTGTTAAGGTATGCAGTTTTGTATCGTGTTAAGGTATGCAGTTTTGTATCGTGTTAAGGTATGCAGTTTTGTATCGTGTTAAGGTAGCAGTTTTGATACTGGATTCTCAGTACAGACCGCTCCCTGGTAGCATGTTTACGTATCTAGTATAATATTAATACTATGACCTTTGGCGTCTTGACAAACGGCTGGTAGCAAGTAATCATGATGTGTCACTAGTTTGGTAGTATATTAGTGTCTTATGTTGTTTACTAGGTTGGCTAGCTGCGCTATTGTTGAGGACGGACCAATGGATCGGGCCGACATCATCAATGCCCTCCGAGATGTGAGAAGGGCAAATGACTTCGACAACCATGAGTCCACGTCACTTGTTCGGATAAAAGAGATGGAAGTTAAGATGGGCACAGCCAGAAACGAGAAACATAGTGGGGGTATAAGAAGACTTATCAACCAACACAGAACTGGAGTCGCTGGACACTGCGAGACTTGCTGAGGAGGGGATCTGAGCACCTATGGAAATGTTCGGAGTGCAGTGATGACGACCCGCAAATAACTCAATAACAATAACTCAATTTTCGTGTAAATGGTTGTCAATCTCCGGAAAGTGAAGGCTAGCATTTTCCTGTAAATAGTTATCTGTCTCCGGAAAGTGACAGATAGCATTTTCCTGTAAATAGTTGTCAATCTCCGGAAAGTGACAGATAGCATTTTCTGTAAATAGTTGTCTGTCTCCGGAAAGTGACAGATAGCATTTTCCTGTAAATAGTTGTCAGTCTCCGGAAAGTGACAGATAGCATTTTCCTGTAAATAGTTGTCTGTCTCCGGAAAGTGACAGATAGCATTTTCCTGTAAATAGTTGTCAGTCTCCGGAAAGTGAAAGATAGCATTTTCCTGTCTATCTTGTACTGACTAAAATAACAAGCGGTACAGATGTTTTATTACGTCATTCATTCCTTCTTTCTCATTCGAAGTTTCAAGACAACAGCAGAAGGACAAAAGAAAGGATACAATAAATAGACACAGCTTTATACGGTACAAATTATGACCTTCTGAGACAGAGTGACAGTTCTATTAGTTCTTCAAAGTGGCCGTAAAGTTTATTACTGAAATCTGCATCGGTATCTGAGATCCTCAAATATAAAGGAACAATAAGGAAGTCTTATAACTGAATTTATGTACTAACCAGCACGGTTTAATTGGTATAGTAAAAAAGTAAAGTACCCCCGTCACACCAAGTGACGTATAGGGAATATGGTGTTAGTGACCCTATATTTACAGACCTTCAGCACATGATTTTTGGGGTAATGTGGTCGGTATTACGCCCGTGCTGCTTTACTTTCCCAGAAAAAAATCCGGTACTCATTTAAGGCTGGGTGAACCGGAAGCCGTCGGTTGGGATCGAACCCTACCCTTGTCCTTTGTAGTCCAGTTCACTAACCACTGAGCTATCTCGGCTCCCGTTTAATTGGTATAGTCTTAGAATATGTAGTGGGAGCAGAACTAATCAAGGGCTGCAGAAACGGTGTTAGGCTGGAAGGAAAGATGCGGAACTAAGGGATGAAGTTCCTGGAAAGAAAGTCATGAGAAGTTCTGGCGAAGATCTGAAAAGAAGGAGTACAGTTGTTTTAAAATAAAACAGGATGTAGTGAAAGTTTAGAAATTTCGTGGTAGGATATGATTATATCATCATCATTGAGTGCCGTCTCCGCATCGAAGGTTGTCTACAATGGAGCGCCATTCCTCCCTATCTCTTACTTTCATAGTGCAGGTTATCATAGGCTGACTTGCCCATCTTTTGATGTTACTCGTCCATGTTAGTCTTCGTGTCTCCCTCCGCCTCTTTTACCCTGTATTTTCCCTTCCAAGATTACTGTTAGTAGGCTACTACTTGATTATATAGATATTTTTTTACTGCCGTTGCCACAAGGTATGGCACACGATAGTGATCATAATAAAAATTCTATCGCCAGTTGTCTCTCCTTTCGATTTTCAGCATCTCACGCAGACGTAATCAGCGTGCTTTGAGATGTAAACTTAATTTCGGAATCCTTATTAACGAATCTTATTATTGAATTATTGTGTTTATTTTACATGTTTAAATCTTGTTCTCTGGCGTTCTAAGAACATTTGAGAATTGCAGCAGAAGTCGGGGTTGTGTACTGGGTGTGTAATTTATACGCACGAATTTAGCTTATTGGGGAAGATAGAATAGAAAATAAGAACGTCCTGGGTAGCCATTTAAAGGTTATCTCTCGGCGTCTTGATCGTTGACGCTTCTAAAGACTCAACAAATGCCCTAGGGGGACATTATAATTAAAGTTGCGGAGTTCAGTCCTGGAGCAGAGTTATCACTGCATGTTTAATTAAGAAGTAAATAACGTTGCGTGTCGCCTTGTTGGGGCAGTTAGATCATGCAGGCAATCAGGAACACTAGTTCAAGTGCCATGACGGAAGAGTATCATAAAGGTGGAGGAGGTCCCCGCGCAAACTTGGGGTTAAAGGTGTCAATAGACATCAGCATACATATTATCATGTGCCATAGCCGTTGGCGTAGGCGATCATGTCTTGCCGCAATTCTCTGTGCATCGTATCAATTTGTTGTTAACCTTTTACCGTACCGTGACACCAAGCTATTTAAAAAAAAAATAGTATGTTCTGTCTTTGTCGTCCGTGATCTCTATTTCTTTGTATTTTTGCAGTTGTAACCGAATATTCCAACTTGTTTCTCAAGATGTGTCCGAAAAATCGTCGTCCCCCCCCCCTCTCCCTCTGATGATTTTAAAAGCCTTTAATTAAAAATGTTTGCCAGTTTGAAAATATCGTTGTTCGTCTTTTTTAGCTGTCCCGAGAAATGTTAACATTCTTCTGAAAAATGTCAACATTCTTCTGAGAAATGTTAACATTTTTCTGAGAAATCCTTTTATGAGACCTCTGATCGCCTTTTCATTTGCCTGTCTACTGTCCATGATTTGCATACACATCACACAATCTTTAAAAAAAAAATTACAGAGAAATACAATATAAGGTGTGTGTGCGTGTGAGTGAAGAGGTATTGGTCGTTTCAAATCTAAATGTTCACGATTAACATGAAATATCTCCTCTTTCCTGCACTTACAAACTTGATTTTTTGCATCTGGCCTTGTTTTTCCAAGGTCCCACCGATTTCACAAAATTTAATGATGTAGGAAGTATGCTTCATCATGAAGCAGCACTTTCCTTTGATCTCAGTGAATTTACGGATCTTTTTGCTCCTGGAGAAAATAATTTACCGTACATTAATGGAAATCAGCTTCTCGACATAGGCGTCTCTACACAACTTGAAAGTTGGAGGCGTTTATCAACTGTTTACTTTCTATTGTTTACTTTCTTTAAAATACTATGAGAATGTCAATGTTATAGCCTTTACAGACGGTCTAAAACAAATCAGCGTATAAACAGTTCCATTAATGAAAACTATTTAAACAATATACAACAAAGAATACATTTAAAAAAATTAATTATCCGTTGCGAGCGATAACGAGCATGACATATCAAGCAAAGTTATTGTTTATGGGTACGCATGTGACTAAAGAGTCCGATGTAAGCACGGGATCCTCTTCGCTGTAAAGAGCTACATGTTCGTTTTATGTCTTTCCATGTGACTTTCATTATTTACGTAAACAAGACATATGAAAGTGATTTAGTTTCTTTGCATGCCTGCAGTACACATATCAAGAATCTTTACATTTTCAAAACGTTATCAACTTTAGCTAAAGATTGATCATGCGGACATATAAAAAACGTCCATTATTATTTCATTTATTCTGAATCAGAGGAGTCTAACATATTGATTACTAATCAGGGCTGAACGAACGATAGTCCATCTTTTTCCAATAGTCATTTTCTTCTTTTAAGACATGATCTTCACATTTGCACCAAAAATCTTTGTCAATCTGTGATAGAGCAGCATATGTCAGTCCTTTATATCGCATAGTTTAAAACTTGTATTCTCAGCTGCCACCTGCCCTTTAATTTTTGCCCAAACGAGTTCAATGGGGTTTAATTGTGGATGATAAGGGGGCAGTCTCAAGCACGTATGACCATGCTGTTGAATGATTTTGTCTATTTGGAATACTTTGGTCTTTTGCGATTTCTTAACAAGTGACAGTAATTCAGGTTTCAAAAATCCCTCGTTAAATGGAATTCCTTCCTTTCTTAGCCAAATCTTTATAACATCTTTTGTACTGGTAGATGTAGGAATTTTGTCTTCTTCTGCCACAGCGTTGTGGTACGACGCGTTGTCCATTACCAGACAGGATGGTCTGTCTAGAATTGGAAGAAGAGTATTTTCAATCCACTCTCTAAATATATGGCCATTCATCTCGGTGTGATAGTCCCTGTTGTCAGTATAATTAGAGGTGAATATAAGTTCTGCATTTTTCACCAACCCTTCTTTTCGGCTGCCTGCATGTGCCATTATAATACGCTGTCCTTTTCCAGTGGGTACACATCTTTTAATACTTCCATCTGATAACTGCCATTCCTTTGCACTTGTGTGGTGAGAATTTATCCAAGATTCATCTAGAAATACAATATCATAACCTTGGTTACGCATTTCCCGTACTTCACGTAAATATTTACTCCTCATAGAAACTAAGTGCGGCTTCTCGCAGATGACATTTCTACCACTATCGTACTTTCTAAACGTAAAACCGATGCTTCTAACAGTTCTCCATAATGTTGTTTTCGACACAACAATGTCATTTTCTGCTCTCAGTCGAATTTTCAGTTTTCTTAAAGTCACAGTTTCTTTGGAATCGAACATTTTACAAATTGCTCTTCTAATCACTTCCTTGTCAAAACTATCTACTACTTTCTTTCTTCCTAGCGTCCTAGTCTTGATTGAACTGGACACTCCGTTAGCTTTAAGCACTTGTTTGAAAAAGCGTTTGCTTATACCCAATGCGTGAATAGTTCTCTTTTCTGGCTTTGAGATGCTTCGATACAGTTTTCCACGCTTAGCTTCTATGCAAAAATATTTATACACCTTTATTGCCACTGATTGCAATGTAAGGAACTTTACTTTTATACCCATTGACTAACAGATCACAAATTTAACGAAATTACCCAATAATTAGGATACGCCGTTGCACATAAATCAAAACAAAACGACAGGAAATGGGTTGCACCAGATATAAAATTATAACTATGACGCGTTTTATGTGTTTTTTAGTGCTTAAAACAGGGAAATTGGCGCGCATTACGTTCAAGATGACAAGTCCGTGGGTGCTCACTCATATGAAGCGGTAATTCCTCCAAATATATGGTTTGACCAAAATGCCTTAAATTTGTATACTTCAAATAAAGAATATTTAAAACTATACGTTTGTTGGTGAGGAAATGAATGTACTTCTTGGGACCAAAAAATCACAAGACCATATGCAAAATTTCAGCATTATCAATCAATTGGTTGCAGAGATATGGAATTTTAAACACCTTCAAAATATTTGAAACGACCAATAGTAGTTTGTGGATTGGAGATGGGTGCGGCTCTGTTCTGTAGTAGAATTGAAAAGTAGTATATAATTTCCGTAGTCTGTGAGTGAAGAGGTAGGTAGGTTGTGGTTTGGAGATGGGTAGGGCTCTGTTCTGTAGTAGAATTGAAAAGTAGTATATAATTTCCGTAGTCTGTGAGTGAAGAGGTGGTAGTTTGTGGATTGGAGATGGATGCGGCTCTGTTCCGTAGTAGAATTGAAAAGTAGTATATAATTTCCGTAGTCTGTGAGTGAGCGTCATCGTGTAGCTTCCCCCACCCCTTTTCTATTCTCCCCCGCCACCCCCCGATGAACGTTTCAGAACAGTTTCTCTTTGGAAACAGACTGTCAGAATAGCCAGTGGCCAGCTGCGTTCTTTAAGACGTCATATAGGGCATTGCAGAAACCAAATTCCTCAGTTTTCACAGTGCATGGCCATCTCCCTCTTGATGCCCAAGTCTTGCCCTTACTGTTCATTTCCATCTCCACTGTTCTGCAACAAGGTCTCCGTGATCTACCCTTCATTTGTCTTCTCTTTGCACATTTCTTGAGATTCTTTCTGGATCTCTTCTGTTCAATCCCAACCCAGCGTCGAACTAAAAGTCCCATGTGTATTTCCTCTTGATTGTATCCCATATGTAGTTCAAATGTAAAGACTTCCCCTGGTATATATATATATCCATCTTTTTTCCCCTTTATAGTCTGTTCGTAGACCGACAAACCAATCAATGGCTAGTACGGATTGTGCCGTCTTAGAGGACAGAAACATTGTTCTTCAGTTTCGTGTGTGGGACGGGGTCATTTTTTGCAGGGTACCCCATGTCTGGCCCCACTATTCATCCCAGTTTTCTCTGTCCACCGCCAGGTTATTCTTGGTCTGTCTCTCTTTCGCCTTCTCGCTGAAATCTACTGTGTTGTTCCTTTGGTTGTTTTTGGATGCACATGTTGATAGAACACTGAGCACATGTTGATAGAACACAGAACACATGTTGATAGAACACTGAGCACATGTTGATAGAACACAGAACACATGTTGATAGAACACTGAGCACATGTTGATAGAACACTGAGCACATGTTGATAGAACACTGAGCACATGTTGATAGAACACTGAGCACATGTTGATAGAACACTGAGCACATGTTGATAGAACACTGAGCACATGTTGATAGAACACTGAGCACATGTTGATAGAACACAAACACATGTTGATAGAACACTGACCACATGTTGATAGAACACAAACACATGTTGATAGAACACTGACCACATGTTGATAGAACACAAACACATGTTGATAGAACACTGACCACATATTGATAGAACACAAACACATGTTGATAGAACACTGACCACATGTTGATAGAACACAAACACATGTTGATAGAACACTGACCACATGTTGATAGAACACAAACACATGTTGATAGAACACTGACCACATATTGATAGAACACTGAGCACATGTTGATAGAACACTGACCACATGTTGATAGAACACAAACACATGTTGATAGAACACAAACACATGTTGATAGAACACTGACCACATGTTGATAGAACACAAAACACATGTTGATAGAACACTGACCACATGTTGATAGAACACAAACACATGTTGATAGAACACAAACACATGTTGATAGAACACTGACCACATGTTGATAGAACACAAAACACATGTTGATAGAACACAAACACATGTTGATAGAACACTGAGCACATGTTGATAGAACACTGACCACATGTTGATGATACTCTGAGCACATTTGATAGATGACTCGTCACCTAATCGTTTTGAACTAACAAACCTGCCTGTTATGGCTATTCACATATTCACTTAGTTTCTCGTTATCAACAATCCTAGATTACTAATTTACTTCGTCAAAATGTTAAATGAATGTATATTCTCATGTCATACTGTTAATTCTATAACATTTAATTTACTATTAAAGTTTATAATATAATCGATATCAGGTGTCTTACATTAGGACGTGCTCAAAACAAAAACCTACATATGTCAGCAGTCTGTCTCTTGAACGTTTCATGCTTCACGTGCTCGTGGTATTTGTTTTCCTTTGTAATTTCGTTCCGGATCATTCCCTCCTTGTCCGTCTCTGCTTTTATTACCTGAGATCAAGTTTGTATGTTGGTGCAGTGAGTTTTGTCTGCTTTATTGATTACGTTGCGCGGTAGTAACCATCACTGTGATCCAGTTTCGTATCAAGGTTTGGCTGTATCCAGGAAATTAAAGCTAAACTTGTGAAGAGAAGTTCGTTTGTCGAGATCAGTAGTAGGTTCTTTGTTCGCAGTAGCGATTTTTCATCATCGTCGTCATCATCATCATCATCGTTACATTCACCATCTTTCCACATTTGAACTTATTTTTGAACACGCCATTTTAACAAACCTTTTCAACTTCCTGTTTGTCTTGTGAGTTGGAGATAATCTTACTGCGTTAATGATGCCCCCGCTTAGTCCACCTTGTCAACAAAATTTGCCAACACGCGTGATTGGCGTTATTGGAGCGGATATCGGGAATTCCCGACTGCAGTGAAACATTGCATGAACAGGAAAGAACAGAACTACATTAATGAATAAGCCACGGTTATCACCAGCCTGTCCTATTAATGATAAATAGACACTCGATTGGGCCCCAGTACCGGATGGGAGTCATCTCGTGTACCTCCCTCCTTTGAGAATGAGATTTGGTGGCTTAACCAGGCTCGTGTTGGTTTGTCAAATCTCATGATCACATTTATTTTCATGTATATTCCTACTATAAGTGGGGTTGTTGTTGTGTTTTAACTAGTAGTCTTCATGCTGTGTAGCCTCGGTGTCAGACTAGTTGGTGCGCGCGATTCCTGGAAAGAAGAGTCCAGATTCAATTCCCAGAAGTTGTTGATTTATTTATTTTAATCAGAAAAACTCGGGGTTCCACCAACCCCCACACAAAAAAATTGGCACCAGAGATTTTTCTTGTAAGAAGCGCGACCTGACGTGATACCGACCACATGCACACAAAAATGTGCCGTGGTCATATAAAAATATAACTACAGTACTAACAATATTCCCCATACGTCTAGCATGGCGTGGTTCTTTACTAACTTTATACCATCCGGTGACGGAATCTTAGCGCACCTGTTACCTGATTACGAGATTCCAGGTGTACTTCCCAAATGCGACATTTTTTTAAACCCAGATCGACGCGACTCTAAGATTCACCCTCCTCTGGAAATGGGTACTGCCTTATAACACCTAAATGTGACTCAGCTTATTACATTCATCCGAAGTCACAAACACCAATATAACTGCCTAAAACACTACTAGACGTAACAGGTAACTTTACTTGTACAGTCGTGCTTTATTGTGGCCGTACTGTACACAGTTCTTTTATGAGCTTCCTACAGCATCTTTACTTTAATATTACATTTAACTTTCCTGTCATGTAATAAAGACAAGTAGAACGATATTAACACAGGTAAATCAATTAAATATGTGGAACAATGTTAACCTCAGATGGTAGATGTACAACAGAGGTGAGATGTAGAATGGCTCAGGCAAAAGCAGCTTTCCAAAAAATTAGTATGATACTGTGCAATCCATTTTTGACAATAGAAACAAGAAAAAATAGTGCTTAAATGTTACGTAGAGCCAGTCTTAGCATATAGGTGTGAATCCTGGACATTTGTACTACTGACAGGAAAATCAATGGAGGCTGTAGAAAAGTGGTTTTACCGAAGAATGTTGAGAATACAATGGACTGCTAAGAATATTTATGAAAATGATATTTTAAAAAAAAGAGGCTAAAGCAAAAAGAGTGCTAATTGCCAATATTAGGAAAAAACAATCTTAATGTTTTGACCATGCAGTGAGAAAGGAACAGCTGGAATATATTGAGACAACTGGGAAAATTGAGGGACGACGAGGTAGAGGTAAGCAAAGAGAAACGATACCAGACAGCTTAAGAGAATGGTTTCGCAGAATGTCAACAACGTAAATGATAAATAACTGTCGAGATCGAAAGTTGTGGAGAGATATGATCACCTACGCCAGCAGATATGCTACTTGATGATGTTATGACGTGTAACGTTATAGCTTGTGTTTAGTTGTGCTTGCCTCCAATCCTTGAATCTCTCCGTGTTAAGATATCTGCGAAACATTTCTAATGTAGATGTGCACTCTACTCGACAACACGGTAAATGCCAAATTAGCATTACTATTACGAAATAATGATCTTCTAGCCAGACATATAGTCTTTGTGAACCAGTAAAATAATCAATTGTAATAAGGGTCATAAAGCAGAAACTACGGGTCTCCCAACGTCCATGGACCATAATTTGAAAACCACTGGTGTATCAGTGCCTGAACACGGGTATATTTGCATGCCTTTGATGTTCGTTCACTGCATATTTCATGAGGATCTAACGTGTGCATTGAAGTCCGCAGATAACTTATATATATATATATATATATATATATATATATATATATATATATATATATATATATACACTTACCATGGATAGTTAAGAAGACTAATGAAAAACGTTCTGAAAGAGGCCAAAGAAAAAAGAGAGAAATAATATTTGAAACAATCATAATTTTTTTGCCATGTAATGAGAAATGATGGACATAATAGTAAAAGAAAGCAATGAGAAAGGTCTCAGTCTGAATAGTAAGAAAACAGAAGTAATGGTTATATCGAAGAAACCATCACCATCATGCAGCATAAAAATAAACGAGACAAATCTGAAACAAGTGCAACGTTTCAAATACTTGGGCACAATAATAACATCAGATGGGAGATGCACCACAGAAATAAAAGCAGAATAGCTCAGGCCAAAATAGCATTTCAGAAAATGAAAAATATCTTATGCAACAAATCTATGTCAATAAAAATGAGAAAGAGAGTTCATCGGTGCTATATAGAACCAATTCTGACCTATGGAAACGAATCATGGACAATAGACAAAGAAATGAAAAGACGATTAGAGGCCACAGAGATGGGATTTCTCAGAAGAATGTTGAAAGTTCCCTGGACAAGCTAAACAGACCAGTGAGGAAGTTCTTAAAGAGTTCAACACAAAAAGGGAGCTCTTAAAAAAAACATCAGAAAGAAGCAATCAACATTTTTCGGGCACATCATGAGAAGATGAAAGTTGGAATACTTGGTTACAACTGGCAAAATAAAAGGAAAGAGAGATCGCGGACGACAAAGAAAGAAAATACTGGATAGCTTGGTGTCATGGGATGGAAAACAGTCAACAACAGAACTGATTCGATGCACTGTAGATAGAAGATTGTGGAGGGACATGATCACCAACGCCAACCGGTATGGCACATGATGATGAATGAGAAGAGAACAGCTTGGAATATATTGTGACAACTGCGAAAATTGAGGGTTGAAGAGATAGAAGGTAGGAAAAAGAAAATATACCAAACAGCTTAAAAGAATGACGTGCTGAAGGTCAACAACATAAATGATAAATAACTGTCGAGATCGAAAGTTGTGGATCATCTACGCCAGCAGGCATGTTATTTGATGGTGATAATTAAGATATTATAGATATTTATATTATTATATATGTTTATAATGTAATTTTTATTCTGTTATTTTGTAGGAGGACAAACAAGTAGAAACTTTCAACCTGTGGGCCAAGTCTTTTATTTTACCTCTTCCTGACTCTGAGTCTTCTACTGCTAGACTTCAAAATAAGTCTACTAGTACTCTACACTTTACTGTTCAACTTTAAAGTACTCCCATGTATGTTTGACTTCCTCAATTTCCTCAGAATATATTTACACATGTATTACACTCAAAAGTACTCCATTTTCTGACTCCCTCTATTTTCAGGTACAAGCACTCACTTATTGCTCCTACCAGATTTTGAGTTCACTTCAGGAAACCCTCAGTAGCGCTCTCTCTCTCACTCTCTCTCTCTCTCTCTCTCTCTCTCACTCACTCACTCTGTCCCTCTCCTTCTCACCTCTTCCCCCCCACCCCCAAAACACCTTCGTTCGATACTTTTTTGAGGTTCGTACATACTCTGAAATTTAACACCAGATTTTTTTGTTCTTACAAAAGAGGGCGCTCTGGCGTGGTCACTGACCACATCATCGTGTAGCTAACATCATTATCCCCTGTTGAACTACGTTAGAGCGATGGCGGTTTTACCTACAGTAACCCTTGCTCTCAGTATAGATGAGATACTTAGTCCTATTTGATACGGAGGGTAAAAAGGAGACCCGTGTTGAAGTTGCGCATGTAAAAGTACTATTAACAGCTGAAAATAGAAACGAGTAGGCTGTATATTGCTAACCGGGTAGAAATAAATATAAATCAAAACTCTTAATAGGTTTATAGTCATTAACTTTTGTGAACAATAATCAGCCGTTTGGGTACAGACTCGCTTATACTATGGATGCCGCGCACTTTGCTGATGTCTTCCTGTTATCAGTAAATAATTCAGCATTATCCGAGTACTAAGGCAACAGGTATAACGCATTATGGGTACTCATTGCGTCATTAGTTTGTTTCACTCTCCCAGGCTAGGCCCAAGATTCCGACTGTACACATTACCCCAGTTATCAACTCTACACATCACCAAGTCATTAACTCTACACATCACACCAGTCATCAACTCTACACATTACCCCAGTTATCAACTCTACACATCACACCAGTCATCAACTCTACACATCACCCCAGTCATCAAATCTACACATCACCCCAATCATCAACTCTACACGTCACCCCAGTCATCAACTCTACACATCACCCCAGTCATCAACTCCGCTACATTGCATACTTTGTATGTCTAGTCTAAAGATTGTGGTGTACTTTCCCTTGTTACTCGTAAAACGTGTGATGTATTTAACAGCAACAAGTAGTAGTAAAAACAGATATTGTGATGAATGAGAATTGTTCTTGGCGTGACCAGAAAATACAGAATCAGAAAATCATATTATAATAGAAAGCGCAGGCATTGGACCAATCCTAAGCTACATACAGAAACAACAAATAAACTGCCTTGGCAATCTCGAAAGATTACCACGCGATTCCTTACCATTATAAGCATATTAAAAGAGGAGTAGGGCGAAGAGGCAGACCTAGAGTATAGATGAACATACATCAAAGAAGAGCTGCAACATCAATTGATAGTGATTGAAGCCGCCAAAAAGGCGAGAACCAGAACTTTGTTTCTCCCTAGACACCCACGGGTGCAAGAGGAAGTGAAGAAAGGAAGAAAGAAAGAAAGAAAGAATGAAAGAAAGAAGGAAAGAAAGAAAGAGAAAGTAATAATAAATAATAGATGTGAAGATATTTTTTACAAATGCTTTAATGTTAATATTACATTTTGTAACAAATTTACGTATGTGGCGGGGAATAACTAGAACATGTGATAGTAATGTCTCGTGAATAGTTACAATAAAAAATCTAAAGAATTGCCGCCCTTTGTGGAAGGGCGACGTGATCTGCCCTAACCTCATTGTGAACTCCAAGGAAGGGCAGTACCCAGAGATATGTTAAGAAACATCACTTTTCACGGATATGTTTTGTGTTGACTTGCGTGTAAGAGTCGTGGGATTGTGCAAAGCTCTCTCATGTGCGCAGATTGGCTGTTTCTCGCGCTCTCTTTCACGATCTCTGGTATCTTATTCAACCTCTACATGTCGCCTCTAGCATCTTCCACTCTGTTGTCTGTCTCACTGATTATGTCATTTCAAACTTCTTTTAATTCTCCGTTCTCCCTTTTCATTGTCTTCATTTTTGTCAATCTTCGTCTTCAAATAGTGTCAGCTGGCGTAGTTAACCATGTCTCTCCACAACTGTGTCTAGAGCTATTTTTTTTCAATTCTGGTGTCGACCAGTCCGTTCTCATAAACTATGTGGTGTATTTGACCTCTCTCTTTCTCTTGTATCTTCTTCAAACAAGTTTTTTTTTCCAGTTTGTCATAAATTTCAGCCGGGCAAGAAAAAAAGATGACTGATCTGTTTATACTTCTCTTTATGGGGGGATACTTCTCTTTATGGGGGATACTTCTCTTTATGGGGGGATACTTCTCTTTATGGGGGATACTTCTCTTTATGGGGATACTTCTCTGTATGGGGGATACTTCTCTTTATGGGGGATACTTCTCTTTATGGGGGATACTTCTCTTTATGGGGGATACTTCTCTGTATGGGGGATACTTCTCTTTATGGGGGGGGGGGATACTTCTCTGTATGGGGGATACTTATGGGGGCTCGTAGATAACTCTCATATGAAAGTAACGGGACTTACAAGAAAGTCTGTGAGCACCAAAAGAGACGAGGCAACTCTTTCAAACCTGTTGATGTACTGTTTTTGTCAAATGACGACTTATTGTGAACGAACTACATTAGATATGTTTATTTTCCAATCCGCCGACATTGCCAAACTATTCAGTTTCGCCCCTCTTTGCCACAGTTTTTTTTTTTAAACAAAGAATATTTACTATGTCTTCCTCTCTTCTTCATTTCCTTTTATACCCTTTTGAGTAAGAGGACTTATTAACCAAAACAGAACTAGAGTCGCCGGTCCGTAGACGGTGCGGGACTTGCTGAGGAGGAGATCACATTAGTACAACTGACAGGAAAATCAATGGAGGCTGTAGAAAAGTGGTTTTACCGAAGAATGTTGAGAATACAATGGACTGCTAAGAATAGTTATGAAAACGATTTTAAAAAAAAGAGGCTAAAGCAAAAAGAGTGTTAATTGCCAATATTAGGAAGAAACAATCTTAATGTTTTGACCATGCAGTGAGAAAGGAACAGCTGGAATATATTGAGACAACTGGGAAAATTGAGGGACGACGAGGTAGAGGTAAGCAAAGAGAAACGATACCAGACAGCTTAAGAGAATGGTTTGCAGAATGTCAACAACGTAAATGATAAATAACTGTCGAGATCGAAAGTTGTGGAGAGATATGATCACCTACGCCAGCAGATATGCTACTTGATGATGTTATGACGTGTAACGTTATAGCTTGTGTTTAGTTGTGCTTGCCTCCAATCCTTGAATCTCTCCGTGTTAAGATATCTGCGAAACATTTCTAATGTAGATGTGCACTCTACTCGACAACACGGTAAATGCCAAATTAGCATGACTATTACGAAATAATGATCTTCTAGCCAGACATATAGTCTTTGTGAATCAGTAAAATAATCAATTGTAATAAGGGTCATAAAGCAGAAACTACGGGTCTCCCAACGCACAGGACCATAATTTGAAAACCACTAGTGTATCAGTGCCCGAACACGGGTATATTTGCATGCCTTTGATGTTCGTTCACTGCATATTTCATGAGGATCTAACGTGTGCACTGAAGTCCGTATATAACTTATTATATATATATACTTACCATGGATAGTTAAGAAGACGAAAAACGTTCTGAAAGAGGCCAAAGAAAAAAAGAGAGAAATAATATTAGAAACAATCATAATTTTTTGCCATGTAATGAGAAGGGAACAGCTTGGAATATATTGTGACAACAGGAAATTTTGAGGGTCGAAGAAATAAAAGGTAGGAAAGAGAAAATATACAAAACAGCTTAAAAGAATAACGTAGCAGAAGGTCAACAACATAAATGATAAATAACTGTCGAGATCGAAAGTTGTGGATCACCTACGCCAGCAGGCATGTTATTTGATGGTGATACTTAAGATATTATAGATATTTATATTATTATATATGTTTATATTATTATATATGTTTATAATGTAATTTTTTCTGTTATTTTGTAGGAGGACAAACAAGTAGAAACTTTCAAACTGTGGGCCAAGTCTTTTATTTTACCTCCTCCTGACTCTGAGTCTTCTACTGCTAAACTTCAAAATATGTCTACTAGTACTCTACACTTTACTGTTCAACTTTAAAGTACTCCCATTTATGATTGACTCCCTCAATTTCCTCACAGTACTTTACACTTCTGTTTACTTCACTTTACACTCAAAAGTAGTCCATTTTCTGACTCCCTCTAATTTCCAAGTACAAGCACTCACTTATTTTGCTCCTACCAGATTTTGAGTTCACTTCAGGATACCCTCAGTAGCGCTCTCTCTCTCTCTCTCTCTCTCTCTCTCTCTCTCTCTCTCTCTATCTCTCTCTCTATCTCACTCACTCACTCTGTCCCTCTTCTTCTCATCTTCTCTCCTTCATTTCCTTTTATACGCTTTTGAGTAAGAGGACTTATTAACCAACACAGAACTAGAGTCCCCGGTCCGTAGACGGTGCGGGACTTGCTGAGGAGGAGATCAGAACACCTACGGACATGTTCGGAGTAAAAAAAAAAAAAAAGTAAAGTACCCCCGTCACGCCAAGTGGCGTATAGGGAATATGGTGTTAGTGACCATAAATTTTACAGACCTTCGGCACATGATTTTCGGGGTAATGTGGTCGGTATTACGCCCGCGCCGCTTTACTTTCCCAGAAAAATCCGGTACCCATTTAAGGCTGGGTGAACCCGGAGCCGTCGGTTGGGATCGAACCCTACCCCTTGTCCTTTGTAGTCCAGTTCACTAACCACTGAGCTATCGCGGCTCCTTGTTCGGAGTGCAGCGATGATAACCCACAAATAACTCAATAACTCTTTTGCGCGTCGGTGAAGATATCAAATTCTTCCTTGGCTCTGCTGATTGCCTAAGTTTTGTCATGTGATGCTCATGCTGATATTCGATCATATTGTCTCTCCGTCGGTCGCCTCGTCTCTGCTTCACTTGTGTGTGTATATGTTGTGTATCGTGTTGGCGTATATATGATTGTATTTCTTACCTCTGTGTAGAGCTCTAAACCAATTCTTGTTCTTGTGGTCTCATTTCTATTTCTGTCTCGGCAAAATAGCACAACAGGGAAGGACATTGATTAATTCTTTCCATACGTTCGCCGTATTATGCGTCAAAGCTTGAATAGTGTTAGCCACCATTAAATCATTCTCTTTTTACACGTCTTGTATCATCTAGGTATGGTGAAATCTAATACCCTGTTCAATGATCTAAAAATTCATATATAATATGTTATATAAATATAAATATGTAGATTGATTCTTAAAACCATGACAATTTGTGTCTCTGAAAACTTTTCCGTTGCATTCATAAAAAGCTTCCGTACGGAAAGAGTTAATTCGAAATTTCGAAACCAAATGCTACAGAAAAATCCTTACGATTTCTTGGGAAATGAAAAAGAGCACTGAAGAGATATTAAAAGATTTATATATATAAAAAAAAAAAAAACTGGCTTATAAACATCATTCTACAGAGGACATTACAATACTATGGTCACGTCAAAAAACATAGCGGACTGGAAAGAACAATAATGGAATGAATGCATTTTTCCTAGGCAACGTATCTGGGGCAGACTAAAAACAGGGTGATATCAAGGCATCAAGGAGACCATGACAATGACTGCGGAAGAAGTTGGAGATCTGAGATCTGGCTAGAAAAGATAATTCTTTCAGACGGAGTTTGGTGAATGCAGTGTGTTGTGGAAGATCTGGCCAGAGAAAGAGATTCTTTCAGACGGAGTTTGGTGAATGCAGTGTGTTGTGGAAGATCTGGCCAGAGAAAGAGGTTCTTTCAGACGGAGTTTGGTGAATGCAGTGTGTTGTGGAAGATCTGGCCAGAGAAAGAGGTTCTTTCAGACGGAGTTTGGTGAATGCAGTGTGTTGTGGAAGATCTGGCCAGAGAAAGAGGTTCTTTCAGACGGAGTTTGGTGAATGCAGTGTGTTGTGGAAGATCTGGCCAGAGAAAGATACTCTTTCAAACGGAGTTTGGTGAATGCAGTGTGTTGTGGAAGATCTGGCCAGAGAAAGAGATTCTTTCAGACGGAGTTTGGTGAATGCAGTGTGTTGTGGAAGATCTGGCCAGAGAAAGAGATTCTTTCAGACGGAGTTTGGTGAATGCAGTGTGTTGTGGAAGATCTTGCCAGAGAAAGATACTCTTTCAGACGGAATTGGTGAATGCAGTGTGTTGTGGAAGATCTGGCCAGAGAAAGAGATTCTTTCAGACGGAGTTGGTGAATGCAGTGTGTTGTGGAAGATCTGGCCAGAGAAAGATACTCTTTCAGACGGAATTTGGTGAATGCAGTGTGTTGTGGAAGATCTGGCCAGAGAAAGAGATTCTTTCAGACGGAATTTGGTGAATGCAGTGTGTTGTGGAAGATCTGGCCAGAGAAAGAGATTCTTTCAGACGGAATTTGGTGAATGCAGTGTGTTGTGGAAGATCTGGCCAGAGAAAGAGATTCTTTCAGACGGAATTTGGTGAATGCAGTGTGTTGTGGAAGATCTGGCCAGAGAAAGAGATTTTTTCAGACGGAATTTGGTGAATACAGTGTGTTGTGGAAGATCTGGCCAGAGAAAGAGATTCTTTCACGCTGACTTTGGTGAATGCAGTGTGTTGTGGAAGATCTGGCCAGAGAAAGAGATTCTTCCAGACGGAATTTGGTGAATGC
This sequence comes from Megaustenia siamemsis, assembly GCA_032433765.1. Classification (NCBI taxonomy): domain Eukaryota; kingdom Metazoa; phylum Mollusca; class Gastropoda; order Stylommatophora; family Ariophantidae; genus Megaustenia; species Megaustenia siamemsis. The sequence goes on along the minus strand of JAVIAB010000156.1, from coordinate 64,183,427 downwards.
AGTGTGTTGTTAAAGATCTGGCCAGAGAAAGAGATTCTTTCAGACGGACTTTGGTGAATGCAGTGTGTTGTGGAAGATCTGGCCAGAGAAAGAGATTCTTTCAGGCGGACTTTGGTGAATGCAACGTTCTGTGGTAGATTTGGGTTGAGGTTCTTTCAGACGGGCTGTGGTGAATGCAACGTTCTGCTACCTGATGGTGAGATAGTCCAGTTGCATTCATAATATTACCAATAGTTCTAAATCATAGTTAGAAGTAGTCCCAAATGATATCGTGTAGATAGATAGCTTGTGAGGCGTTTTAATTTCATGTAACAATCCGTAAATGATTCGACGGTTTAAGAAATGGGACACGTCATCACTGCTCGTCCTGGTCGTCCGTCATCTTCCGTAGCTCTTCGAATAAGGCATTAAATGATACAGTTCTCACCTGCTTAACCGCGAAGGCCGACCACGAAAATTGTGTATAAATGGAATAATAGACGCAAGGAAAAAGTAGTAACCTCAACGCTGAAAGGTAAATGAGGATGGGAAAAAGAGTAATAATAAGAAAACAGCAGCAAACAAGGCCAACAAAGGGCGAAAGGCCGTAATATTAATATATATATATATATATATATATATATATATATATATATATATATATATATATATATATATATACAGACAGCTAAAAAGACCAATAAGGACATTCTCAAAGAGGCCAACACAAAAAGGGAGCTCCTAAAAAAATACATCAGAAAAAAAAAACAATCAACATTTTTCGGGCACATCATGAGAAGAGGAATGTTGGAATACATGGTTACAACTGGCAAAATGCAAAGGAAAAGAGATCGCGGGCGACAAAGAGAGAAGATACTAGATAGCTTGGTGTCGTGGCAAGGCAAACAGTCAACAACAGAACTGATACGATGCACTGTAGATAGAAGATTGTGGAAGGACGTGATCGCCTACGCTAACCGGTATGGCACATGATGATATATATATATATATATATATATATATATATATATATATATATATATATATATATATATATTCAGGGAGGGAGGGAGGAAGCTGTTTGACATCTATTTAATTCATTTGTTAATTTAAAAAATGATGCAATTGTAGACGACAAACAAGTTAATTAGTTTCTTGTAGCCTCATTTTAGTTTCATTTTTCAAGTCTGAGCAGCTGCGAGACATCTCAACAAGGTGTCATTAATGTAACGTGACTTAGATTTCTGGCAGACAGTATCATCACTGGTGTCTTTTCACTTCTCGGATAAGTTTTTATTTAACACTTCGTTGAGGTCTTTTGATGATGTCACTTTTATCTGTCGTCTTTTGTCGTGGTATGGATAGAAACAACACGATGACATGAGATGAGTCATTCGCATGGTCACTAGTCGTGCTCGCTTGTGGTTTATGCGCGGCCTCATTTCTCATCGAAGGCTGCGCCGTGCCTGATGATACACTTCGTCTTCGGCTGACTGGATCTAAGTATTGTTGTCTGACTTGCTGCTAATTTATCATAAACTATCGTGGACAGGCTGAATTTAAATATTTGTGTATGACTTGCTGCTAATTTATCATTAACTATCGTGGACAGGCTGAATTTAAATATTTGTGTATGACTTGCTGCTAATTTATCGTTAACTATCGTGGACAGGCTGAATTTAAATATTTGTGTATGACTTGCTGCTAATTTATCGTTAACTAACGTCGACAGGCTGAATTTAATTATTTTTGTCTGACTTGCTGCTAATTTATCGTTAAATAACGTCGACAGGCTGAATTTAAATATTTTTGTCTGACTTGCTGCTAATTTTTAATTTAAAAAAAAAGAACGAAAGGTCGACATTCGTGCTCGACCTGGGTCTTTTTCTGGTGATCAGATTTCTGCTTGCTACAAGCTCTGTTGAAAGTGTTTCCTATCATATTAACACGTTCATAGCCTTAGTACATCCGCTGAATTGAAGTTTATCACACCCTGGACTATACATGCACCGTAGCAGAGCCGAAATGGGCTAAATGGGCGACGTTGTTATCGCACCGGAAGTTGTCGGAGTGTGTTTTATCAGACTGAATGACCTCGGCAATTATCTTGGCATGGTCTTAAAAGTTACTGTGACACAGGCTGAAGTTACAATGAGATGGGCTGAAGTTACTATGACACGTGTTCATTAGAAGAAGTTAGCTGGCTGAAATTGGAATAATTAATATCACTCATTGCGCGTGGCCGTGCGGCTAAAACCACTGTTCCGCTGGCTGAAAAGCTGACGTACGGTGTTCGAAGCCCGCGGTAGACAGAAAGGATTTTTTCTATGGGGGGTGAAATAAAAATCCCGAGTCTCACACATTGTGGCGACTGCTTGACCAAGCGGCCTTTATCCCTCTGGTTCTATCGTTGCCCCCCCCCCCTCCCCCGACATACACCAGCAATAGTACTATGTGTCGTAAAGATATTAAAAAAAAATACTATTCATGGGGAAGAGTTGAAAACATCATGTGCCATACCGACTGGCGTAGGCGATCATGACCTTCAGGAATTCTCTGTCCACTGTGTTTTCATATCAATTCTGTTGTTGAATGTTTACCGTGCCACGACACCAAGCTGTCTATTATTTTCTGTCTTTATCGACCGCGATATCTCCTTTCTCCGTATTTTTCCAGCTGTAGCAAAGTATTCCAACTTTCTTCTTCTATTGTGTCCGAAACAAAAAATTGTTTCTTTTCATCATTAGAAAATCAAAATAATTTGATTTTTCTTAATTTCTCTGCTGCTCTCTCTCTCTCTCCCCCCCCAAACAATATCACTCTTCGTCTTTTTTATGTAGATCCCTCACATTTTCAGCTACACCTCACTCTGTCTTTCTCTCTGCCACTCTCCGTCTGTCTCTCTTTATAAATTCACCAACCCATCCCCTATTTCCAGATCCACATTTTTCTCCTCTTTTCTTCCTTCCTTTGTTTGTTTGTTTGTTTGTTTCTTTGTTTCTTTCTTTCTTTCTTTCTCTCTTTCTTTCTTTCTCCTTCTTTCTTTCTTTCTCCCTCTATCTCTCCATCTAATTTTCATTTACACCTCTTTCCCTTCTCTCCCTTCTACCTTTTCTCTATCGCTCTTTTATCTTTCATGCTTAAATCAACTACCTCTCTCTTCGCAACTTAATTTATTCATTAATTATTAATGTATGAACCTGCGAAGCGGCACCAACGCCGTGCGAGCATGAGTTACCACATACGGTTTCAAAACACATCTATGTAGGTGTATGTATATAAATAGACACATCAAAGACTACCATTTTTTTTTCTACATATGCTCACGTTTCAAACAATGACATATCAACATCCATTCTGATTTGTGTCAACTACCAGCGCTTGATTTGTGTCTATGTTACACGGCTTTTAATCACTGATATTTTAGTTGTGCTGCTCATTTTCTGTATGTAAGATATAACATATATTTTTATTTTTATATGGTCAAATCAGGTTTATTTTGAAGAGATTATATAATAAGTCTCATCAAGATTTTGGCTGAAAAATGATATAAAAGAGTGCGTGAGATTTGTTAATGTCTGTAATATGTATTCTCTCTCTCTCTCTCTCGCTCTCGCTCTCCTTCCTCTTACACCCCTTTGGTTTTCGAATGAGATACAAGGTTCTAGTTCTTGCCCTTTTTACAGCATCGACTATTGTCAAATGATACTGTTGTAGCTTTACACGGATGTTGTCCTTCCATATTAATCTGGTTTACTGCGCAACCGGCTCTTCTTACAGCTTCTCTTTTAATATATGTTTTGTATAATGTAGAATCTAATTAACAACTGAGAGAGAACAGACTTATAAACAACACTCTACAGAGGAAATTAATATAATATGGCAACATCAAAGTACACAGCGGGGTTGAACAAACAATAATGGAAGGCATGGGTACAGGACGACAAGACAGGGGCAGACCAAAAAGAAAGATTTCAAGACATCATCAAGTACCGGGCCTGCTGGCGTAGGTGATCATGTCTCTCCACAAATTTCGATCTCGGCAGATATTTATCATTTCTATTGTTGACCTTCTGCCAAGCCATTCTCTTAAGCTGTCTGTTATTTTTTCTCTTTGCTTCACTCTAGCTCTTCGTCCCTCAATTTTCCCAGTTGTTACAATATATTTCAGTTGTTCTCTTCTCATTACATGGCCAAAAAGTGATGATGGTTTTTTTCCCTAAAATTGGAAATTAGCTCTCTTTTTGCTTTGACCTCTCTCAGAACCTCTTCATTACTCTTCTTAGCTGTCCATGGTACTCTCAACATTCTTCTGTAAAACCACATTTCTACTGACTCCAGTGATTTTCTTGTCTGTTGTCCTATTGTCCATGACTCGCATCCGTATGTTAAGACTGGCTCTACATAACATTTAAGAACTCTTTTTCTTGTTTCTATTGTCAAAAATGGATTGCATAGTATCTTCCTCATTTTTTGGAAAGCTGCTTTTGGTTTCAAGACATCAAAGAGAAAATTTTCATCCCATCGTTGTGCTACCAATGCAAATTCCTGCATCCTTAGGTGCAAGAACAATAAGAAAAATAACCTCTACTGAGATGAAATGTGTTAGACGAATGACAGGAAACAGTCTGAGAGATAAGATCAGTAATGAAGAACTGCGAAAAAAAAAGCTAGGAATTACTACCGCAATAGAATATATAAAGAAACAACAGATAAAATGGTTTGGCCACGTAACAAGGCGGAGTGATCAAAACACAATACAACGAGCCCGCAATAAACGTTGCAAGAACACCAAACCCAAGGGCCGACCACAAAAAGATGGATCGACTGAATATTAGAAGCACTAGGAAACATAACAGCAGCAGAGGCGAACAGAAGAGCAAAAGACCACAAATTATATCTCCCCTCGACGCTGAAAGGCAAATGAGGAAGGAAAGAAGAGGAATAAGTAGTAGTAGTAGTAGTAGTAGTAGAAGAAGAAGAAGAAGAAGAAGAAGAAGAAGAAGACGAAGAAGAAGAAGAAGAAGAAGAAGAAGAAAAGAGAGAAATCTTGAACATATTAACAGAAGAAGTGGAGATCTGACTAGATACAGGGATTCTTTCAGACGGCCTGTGGAGAATGCAACGTTCAGCAAAGAATATGTATCCTGATGATAACAGTATAGAATCTCTTGGCATTCTTTGCAGATATGCCGACCATCAAGTTTGTTGAATCTCTATCTAGTTTTGAATGAATTCAATGCCCAGTCTCACACATACGACATCATTTCTGACACTTCTGGTCACTCCAAGCGCCCTCCTCATACAACTGTGGTGAGGAGAAATGAAAAAAGAAAGATATTGAAAAAAAAAAAAAAACATAGGAAAAAAAAAACGGTATGTTTTCACGTAACAAGTGAACAACACAAACCAGAACGACGTTTTGGCTCAATAGGTCTTCAGCATGAACACACATACAAATACGTTTTTAAGATACAAAATAAAATATATATATATAATAATTTCGACCTGGAAGAAGAAATAAAAGGAAAATTAAAAATAAAAAGTCTTCCCTGTATACTCTGATGTGTCAGAAAGAAAAAGAATGGTAGAGCGCACGGGGCACGTGTGCGTTCACAAAAGTGAAAAATTTTGCCCATATAGCACGCAGTAACAGAAGTTTCATAAAACAGGTCAGTGTGCATACACAAAACGCAAAGAACTGACTAGAAGATCATAGTGTACCCTAGAGTAGATTGAGGGTACCCGAGAGTAGATTGAGGGTACCCGAGAGTAGATTGAGGGTACCCGAGAGTAGATTGAGGGTACCCGAGAGTAGATTGAGGGTACCCGAGAGTAGATTGAGGTATCGTTGTCGTCCACTTGTTACGTAAAGCTTGAACCATTCCGGTTTTTTTTTCTATATTTATTTTTGTTTTATTTCTCCTCACAATTAGCTTCACTGCAGCTTAAAATTGTGTACATTTATGTGCATTTCTTTGCCTTGAACCATCTCTGGTGCGACTAGCTTCCTTTTATGTACACTGATAGCAGGTAATTTTCATCCCAACGTTGTGCTACCAGACCTGGACCCTAGATGCAAGAACAATAAGAAAAATAACCTCTACAGAGATGAAATGTGTTAGACGAATGACAGGAAACAGTCTGAGAGATAAGATCAGAAATGAAGAACTGAGAAAAAAGCTAGGAATAGCCCCCGCCATAGAATATATAAGGAAACAACAGATAAAATGGTTTAGCTACGTGACAAGGCAGAAAGAACAAAACACAACACAACGAGCCTTCAACAAACGTTGTGAGAACACCAAACCCAAGGGTCGACCACGAAAAAGATGGGTCGATGGAATATTAGAAGCACTAGGAAACATAACAGTAGCAGAGGCGACCAGAAGAGCAAAAGACCGCAAATTATATGTCCCCTCGACGCTGAAAGGCAAATTAGGAAGGAAAGTAGAAGAAAAAAAAGAAGATAACAGGTACTCTCATAACCATGAAGCAAATAAAACTTCGCGGACCCAACCTTGAGGTAAACTTGGAAGTTGTCATTTTTTCACATAGTGTCACAATTCCGAACCACTTCCATAAAATATCAGTTCTAAGACTGAGAGGTATGTAGCAGACTCAGGGCAACCTCATCCTTAAATGTTGGCAAATTTCTGAGATTACTGGCCACTTGAGAATAAATCAAGCAACTGTGAGTACCACACGCTCTCCACAACAAATACATAGAATAATGAGTACACAAAGTAACAAATAAACAAAATAATAAATCCACAAAATAATTATACAGAATAGCAAATACACAAAATAGCAAATACACAGAATAACAAATATACAAAATAACAAATACACAGAATAACAAATACATAAAATAACAAATACATAGAATAGCAAATACACAAAATAGCAAATCCACAGAATAGCGAATACACAAAATAACAAATACACAGAATAACAAATACGTAAAATAACAAATACACAGAATAGCAAATACACAAAATAGCAAATCCACAGAATAGCAAATACACAAAATAACAAATACACAGAATAACAAATACACAGAATAACAAATACACAAAATAACAAATACACAAAATAACAAATACACAGAATAACAAATACACAGAATAACAAATACACAGAATAACAAATACACAAAATAACAAATACACAGAATAAGAAATACGCATAATAAGAAATACACAAAACAACAAATTTACACATGTAGGGTCTAAATATGTACTATAGTGACATGTACGAGCACACTTCATCGCATTATTTACACTTCCATGAACTAATAACGCTTATCGGGATTAATACGGCGAACATAGTACAAAGTTAAGATCCAGCATAGCAGGAAATATATACTTTGGCTATTTTCACGGTTCTGTTAATTTTTATACGGTGTTTTTGTTATCGTCCAACTGAATTTTCAGAATTGATTTTTCATCCTATTATGCGTAGTGATAGGGGTTTGACCGAAACATGTGTTGTGTTATTTTTGTGCACGGTTGTCACAAACATGCTTGTTGCTTTGTTCCTTTGTCGATGAGATCGTTCTCCAACCGTAAATCATTTGGGGGATCTAATTGCTCTATATGATCTTTGCTTTTGTTTTTTTAAATTGTTTCTGATACCATTCACTCTGTCATTCGCCGCTGTTAACCTCTTTTTCTTCTTCGTCTCTTGCATGAGTCTGTGTTAATATCACAGCTCTTTATCACATTTAGTTTACTTCTTCGTATCTTGCGTGAATCTTTGTGTTAATATCACAGCTCTTTATCACATTTAGTTTACTTCTTCGTATCTTGCGTGAATCTTTGTGTTAATATCACAGCTCTTTATCACATTTAGTTTACTTCTTCGTATCTTGCGTGAATCTTTGTGTTAATATCACGGCTCTTTATCACATTTAGTTTACTTCTTCGTATCTTGACCACACAGCGCACTTTAAAACACTTGTGATCAATTAATCACGACACACAATGAGCTGGTCACATGGTCAATATGTGTATATGGAGGGGTAAGGACAATATCATGACACACAATAAGCTGGTCACATGGTCAATATGTGTACGTGGAGGGGTAAGAACAATATCATGACACACAATGAGCTGGTCACATGGTCAATATATGTATATGGAGGGGTAAGGACAACGTCATGACACGATGAGCTGGTCACATGGTCAATATGTGTACATGGAGGGGTAAGGACAACATCATGACACACGATGAACTGGTCACATGGTCAATATGTGTACATGGAGAAGTAAGGACAACATCATGACACCCGATGAGCTGGTCACATGGTCAATATGTGTACATGGAGGGGTAAGAACAATATCATGACACACGATGAACTGGTCACATGGTCAATATGTGTACATGGAGAAGTAAGGACAACATCATGACACACGATGAGCTGGTCACATGGTCAATATGTGTACATGGAGGGGTAAGGACAACATCATGACACGATGAGCTGATCACATGGTCAATATGTGTACATGGAGGGGTAAGAACAATATCATGACACACAATGAGCTGGTCACATGGTCAATATATGTACATGGAGGGGTAAGGACAACGTCATGACACGATGAGCTGGTCACATGGTCAATATGTGTACATGGAGGGGTAAGAACAATATCATGACACACAATGAGCTGGTCACATGGTCAATATGTGTACATGGATGGGTAAGGACAATATCATGACACACGATGAGCTGGTCACATGGTCAATATGTGTACATGGAGAGGTAAGAACAACATCATGACACGCGATGAGCTGGTCACATGGTCAATATGTGTACATGGAGAGGTAAGGACAACATCATGACACACGATGAACTGGTCACATGGTCAATATGTGTACATGGAGAAGTAAGGACAACATCATGACACACGATGAACTGGTCACATGGTCAATATGTGTACATGGAGAGGTAAGGACAACATCATGACACACGATGAACTGGTCACATGGTCAATATGTGTACATGGAGAGGTAAGGACAACATCATGACACACGATGAGCTGGTCACATGGTCAATATGTGTACATGGAGAGGTAAGGACAACATCATGACACACGATGAACTGGTCACATGGTCAATATGTGTACATGGAGGGGTAAGGACAACATCATGACACACGATGAGCTGGTCACATGGTCAATATGTATACATGGAGAGGTAAGGAAAACATCATGACACACGATGAGCTGGTCACTTGGTTAATACTAAAGGGAGGTCAAAAAGTAATGCACACCAATTTTTTTGTCGGCTAATAATAAAGATAGGAATATGAAATTTTGCACACTTGGAATATGACATGTTCCAATTATGTGTACCAAATTGCACAGCATTTTGATAAATATTACGCAATATATGAACCGTTAAAATGGAGCTTGTCAACAATGTCCGTTACAAACAGCGAATTGTCATAGAATTTCTGGTTGCGGAAAAAGAAACTGTGGCAAACATTCATAAACGACTGAGTGCAGTGTACAAATGTTCTGCAGTCGATAGGAGCACAGTTAGTCGCTGGGTTCAGAGAATTAAAGCTGCAGAAAGTGTACAAGTGGAGCTGCATGATTTACCGCGTTCTGGACGTGTTGCCTCGGCTACCAGCACAGACATGTTAAACCGGGCTGATGCCATTATTCGTAAGGATAGGCGTATCACTAGTCAGCAATTGGCATTGCAGCTTACAGTCGGCAAGGGAAGTGCAATCGCAATTTTTAAAACTCTCGGATATTCAAAGATTTGCGCTCGATGGGTTCCTCGGTGCCTAACAAATGATCACAGAGTTCAAAGGAAAACATTCTGTTCTGAATTGTTGGAGCGTTTCGGTGTTGAAGGAGAAATGTTTTTGTCAAAAATTGTTACCGGTGACGAAACGTGGGCACATTATTATGAGCCTGAAACAAAAATGCAGTCAATGGAATGGCATCATCCGCAGTCACCAAAAAGAAAAAAATTCAAAACATCTCCATCAGCCGGAAAGGTGATGATCACTGTCTTCTGGGACATTGATGGTGTGATTCTTGTTGATGTAATGACAAGAGGTGAGACAATCAACTCGACAGCTTACATCAATACACTGACAAAACTCAAAAATCTGTTCCACAGAGTTCGGCCTAATAAGCCATCTGCAGATTTGTTGCTTCAACATGACAATGCACGCCCTCAAACAAGTCTGGTAACACGGGAAGCAATCAACAAATTTGGTTGGACTGTACTGCCCCATCCTCCTTACAGCCCTGATCTGGCTCCCTCAGATTTCCATCTGTTTTGACCACTCAAAAAATTCCTGCGTGGGACACACTTTGACAATAATGAGGGTGTGATCCGTGCAGTTAAAAAATGGCTACGCGAGCAGGACAAAACTTGGTACAAACGAGGCATTCATGACCTAGTTTCGCGTTGGCGTAAGGCAATACGCTTGGACGGAGATTATGTTAAAAAATAGGTAGTGTCAAGGGGATGTTCAGCTACAATCTGTGAAAATTTCACACATTTTGCCCGAATAGTTTCCGAGAAAAAAATTGGTGTGCATTACTTTTTGACCTCCCTACGTACTTGTATATGCGCGTGTTCCCTGATTGTAAAACATGCTAACCAGTGTGTGTTATAGGCGGTAACTTTTACTTTGATTGCACTTAAACTAACGATATGTTTAGTATAAGTTGTATGTTTAGTATGAGTTGTATGTTTAGTATGAGTTGTATGTTTAGTATGAGTTGTATGTTTAGTGTGAGTTGTATGTTTAGTGTGAGTTGTATGTTTAGTATGAGTTGTATGTTTAGTATGAGTTGTATGTTTAGTATGAGTTGTATGTTTAGTATGAGTTGTATGTTTAGTATGAGTTGATGGTCAATTTACTAATCGATATAATTGTACTTCAATAAACTTTTCTAAAATGTCTTGTCACGTGATTTTGGTGTATTTTGTGTGTCCTCCCAAACTTAAAGCCATCGGATCCTGTTGTCAAAGCTGTATGGAGCCAAACAGGAGCTCTAGACCAGTGTTTCTCAACGTTTTTCCTACCAAGGCCCTGTTCCGACTTTGTTTTCTTACCGTGGCCCCACTACCCTTTTGTGAAAGAGCCCAGTATGTAAACACTTTTTTTTTGCAAATAATCGTATAAAAAATATAACATAAAGTAGGTACATAGAAATGTTTGGTAAAATATGACGGTTGCAATAACAATAAACTCAACTGGTAAAATCAAGGATTCTCCCTATTGTGTGTAGTTCTATCTCCTTCTTCATCTCCATTCTATTCTTCTCTTCCTCCTCGTTGATCCTCATCATCGTTCAAATAATGCGATATTTTATTTAACTCTTTCAGTACGGAAGATTTTTATAAATTCAGCAGTAGAGATTTCGGAGACAAAATTGTTCATGGTTTTAAATATCAATCTGCATGTTTATATTTATCTAACACTTTACAAATTATATCTGAATTTTTAGATAATTAAACAAGGAATTAGATTTCACCAATATCAAAATGATACAAGACATGTAAATAGAATATTGTTTGATGAAAATTTACATTAATCAAATTGAGAGTGACGCACTGTGCGGCTAAACGTACAGAAAGAGTTAATACAAACAAATACCATAACTGGACGCTGGACTCAAACCTTAAAAGCAAAACTTGTCCGGCGAAATCTTCATGTTAGATAATCCTAGTCAGAACGGTACTATTGTCGTTTTCTTGAGATTAAAAAGATCGAGATGGGGGTGTTGTTTCCGAGTTTCCCGCGCCATGTTTTAATTCTTTGTTTGTTTATAGCGGTACAGTCTTTATGATACCTTCGGGAGTCTTGATTTCTGCGCTTCGCTGTCACAGACAGCAAGCAGACTTTCTGAAGCCTTACTTGCGAAGATGTGTTCAGAACCACAATGAGGAACTCTCAGCATCGGAGCTAAAACTGGTCAACGACTCATAGCTGACAGATTGCCACAAGGTCGGTGAACCTGAACTATATTTTCTTATATGATTAGTTAGAGAAACAACACAATATAGGGGTCTGAAAGAATGAACATATTGAGACAAGGATGGATAGAAGGAAGAACTGGCAGACACATACACCGCAGTGGTTTGTCATTGATAATTTATTTGCCTTTCTAATTTTCAATTAAAAGCTGTAAATGATTCATCGATACTATTTTCGATTTGGTTACAAGAAGCTATACCTGAAATTAATGCTAACATTTGAAGAAGCCAAAGCTGAAATTAATGCTAACATTGGAAGAAGCCAAAGCTGAAATTAATGCTAACATTTGAAGAAGTCATAACTGAAATTACAGCTAAAATTTGAAGAAGTTATAACTGAAATTAATGCTAAAATTTGAAGAAGTTATAACTGAAATTAAAGCTAAAATTGGAAGAAGTTATAACTGAAATTAAAGCTAATATTTGAAGAAGTTATAACTGAAATTAAAGCTAAAATTTGAAGAAGCCAAAGCTGAAATTAATGCTGAAATTAGAGGATGCCAAAACTGAAATTAATGCTAAAATTGGAGGAAGCCAAAGCTGAAATTAAAGCTAAAATTGGAAGAAGCCATAATTGAAATTAAAGCTAATATTTGAAGAAGTCATAATTGAAATTAAAGCTAATATTTGAAGAAGTCATAACTGAAATTAATGCTAAAATTGGAGGTAGCCAAAGCTGATATTAATGCTAAAATTGGAGGAAGCCAAAGCTGATATTAATGCTAAAATTTGAGGAAGCCAAAGCTAAAATTAATGCTAAAATTTGAGGAAGTCAAAGCTGAAATTAATGCTAACATTTGAAGAAGCCAACGCTAAAATTAATGCAAACATTTGAAGAAGCCAACGTTGAAATTAATGCTAACATTTGAAGCTATATCTTCTAACATATGTGGTTGAAAGAAAGAGAGGTGGGATATTTGATCCTAGAAAAACTTTCAGTCAATCTTTGAAATGTTTCATGTGATCAATGTTGATCACAACAGCGAATCCAATGAAACTTAAATACAATTCAAAATTTTGTTTGATATCACAGATTGAAATCTTCCAATATAGTATCATTTGTAATAATTAGGGAAATGTAGTAAAATCCGGGCATCTTCATTCAAAGCTGCTGCACTGTTGATGGGATCATAGCTAAAATATCACTTTTAGATCAAGCAAGCTGTTACAAATAAAACTGTAAAAGTGGAGAGGCAGAGTGAAAGAGAGAGAGAGAGAAAAAAAAGAAAGGGGGGGGGGGAGGCAAATAATGAATCTAAACACCGCGTGTTTTGATAATGCTGGTAATTGCATTGTACCAGAATGGGGAGACTTGATGTCGCAGTGTGAACTTGCATTATTTACCACTGAAATAAGTTCCAGATGTTCTTGTTCCGCTCTACTTATTCTAGGTGTAGCATCATGCATTGCATTCAAGTTCAAGGTTATCAACAATAGGCTGCATTAAATACACAAATTATAAGTCAGGGAGTAACTTTGACTTAACTTTGTAATTATTTTGTTATTTAATTTATTTGTTCTGATAAGGCCTGTTGTTGGAAATACAAGCGCGGAAATACAAGCGCTAAATGAGTCTTTCTGTTGATTTACTTTCTGGGAAACGGTATAGTAGATCCCTGGTCATGCGGGAGTACGGGGAAATGAATGAACGGACAGGTTGGCTAGCTGCGTTGCCGATGAAGACGGTCAACCAAAGAATTGGGCGACGTCATCAATGCCCTCCGAGATGTAGGAAGGGAACAGGACTTCGACAATCATCGAGTCACTCCTTCGGATGAAAAAGATGGAAGTTAAGATGGACACAGCCAGAAACGAGAATCTTAGTAGGGATATAAGAAAACTTACAACACAGAACTGGAGTCGTCTGTCGCTGGACACTGCGGGAATGCTGAGGAGGGGATAAAACCTATGAACATGTTCGGAGTGCAGTGACGATGACCCGCATATAACTCAATAACTCAATCATATAGTAGATATTCCAGTAATATGGTCCAGTACGGTGAGATTCGGAGCCTCGATGACTGTTAGTGTGCCCACCTCTAATCAGAAAGGTCCAGGTTCGGTTCCCAGAAGTGGACATTTTTTTTCGAACCGACAAAGCTCCGAGGTTCATCCTGCCTCTTAATATTGGTTCCATATATTTTCTGAGAAGTAAAGGCGGCTTGGTGTGATCCCGGCCACACAAAAATATGCCGTAGCCATAGAAAAATAAGGTCATTAACTTCCCCATATGTCTGAAAGTTGTAGAGAGATTTTACTTGTTTGCGTTTTACTGTGAACTTTAATGCGTTATTCTTCTGCTACCTATTCGATACATTGGACTATATATATTAAACATTCATGTATGTGTGCGTGCGTGTGTCTGCCATCATCATCATCAAGTACCATGGCTGCTGGCGTAGGTGATCATGTCTCTCCACAACTCTCGAGTTCGACAGTTATTTATCATTTCTGTTGTTGACCTTCTGTCAAGTCTTTCTCTTAAGCTGTCGGGTATCGTTTCTCTTTGCTTCCCTCTATCTCTTCGTCCCTCAGTTTTCCCAGTTGTAACCAAATATTCCAGCTGTTCCCTTCTCATTACATGGCAAAAAATGATGATTGTTTCTTCCTAATATTGGAAATTATCTCTCTTTTTGCTTTGGCCTCTCTGAGGACGTTTTCGTTAATCTTCTTAGCAGTCCATGATATTCTCAACGTTCTTCTGTAAAGCCACATTTCTACAGCCTCCAGTGATTTTCTTATCAGTTTTCTATTGTCCATGATTCGTATGCATATGTTACGATTGATTCTACATAACATTTAAGAACTCTTTTTTCCTGTTTTATTGTCAAAAATGGATCGCACAGTTTCTTCCTCATTTTTTAAAGACTAGCTCTCTCATATATATATATATATATATATATATATATATATATATATATATATATATATATATAATCATTTTGTGTCAAACCGATTGACGCAGGCGATCATGTCCTTCCACAATCTTCTATCCGTAGTGTATCGTATCAATTCTGTTAGAATGCTTTCCATGCCGTGATACCAAGCTATCTAATATTTTCTCTCTTTTGTCGTCCGTGATTACTATTTCTATGTATTTTGCCAGTTGTAACCAAGTATTCCAACTTTCCTCTTCTCATGATGTGACCGAAAAATGTTGACTATTTCTTTGTGATGTTTTTTAGGAGCTCCCTTTTTGTGTTCGCTTCTTGGACAATTTCCTCTCTTTGATCTTTTTAGCTGTCCGTGGAAATTTCAACATTCTTCTGAGAAATCCCATGTCAGTGGCCTCCAATCGTCTTTTCATTTGTTTGTCTACTGTTCATGATTCTATTCCATTGGCCATAATTGGCTCTATATATAGCACTGATGAACTCTCTATCTCAATTGTATTGATGAAGACGTGTTGCATAAGACGCTTTTCATTTATATATATATATATATATATATATATATATATATATATATATATATATATAATTTATATATATTCTACATTATATATTTCTCAGGGCATCATTGATACCTTCACTGTAAAGTTTATAGCAGTTAATTATTCCCGCCGATTTAAGTGAATGCAACAGGGGGTCAAAATATCAATCGATTGTCCCTTTGCATCGTGTGCAAAATAGCGAATAGGAATGGTGTGTACAAAATCGTTTTAAATGTAAGATTAATTATTCAGTGCACTGCCATTACTCATTCTTTTCAAATCTATATCAATTATCTTTGGTGAAATACCAGATCACAGGTTCCCGGGAGTTGTGCACATTTTTGTCTTGTGTTAAAGAGCATAGCTTACCGCATGCAGTTCTGCGGGCAGTATTTGCCTTTAACGGTAGATTTATAGTTGAGCATAATTAATAATGCGCATATTGCACAATAAATGTCTGCTGTTTTTTTCTTCTACTTTTCACCACTAGACGTTGCGGATAGCAAACTCGACGATTGTTGCGTGTTCCTCGCTTTAACCAGCAAATATCTACGTTCAACAAATGTTTGCTATATATATATATATAGCACCTATGGACTAATCCCAACCGACGGCTTCCGGGTTCACCTTGCCTTAAAAGGGTACTGGATTTTTTCTGGGAAAGTAAAGCGGTACGGGCGTAATACCGACTACATTACCCCAAAAATCATGTGCTGAAGGTCTGTAAAATTTATGGTCACCAACACCATATTACCTATACGACACTTGGCGGGACGGGTGCTCTTTACTTTTTTTTGGTTTCCACCTATGGACTATAATTTATTTGGTATACTATCACTAGAGGACTGTCTGCAGCAAAATTTAAAAAATAAAAATACAAAGACTGTGATCGGACGATGGAAATCAGCCATGGAAATGTTGAATTGTGAGAGTTGATTTATTTATTTGTTTTGGTTTATTTTGTGTCATGTTACCATACCGTTTCTGTTGGTTTATTTTGTGTCCTGTTACCATACCGTTTCTGTTGGTTTATTTTGTGTCCTGTTACCATACCGTTTCTGTTTGTTTATTTCTGTTTTGCAATATACCCTTTCTCTAAGAATAAAAAAAAAATCACGTTATGTATTGATGCTGTTGATGTTGATGATAAGTACCATCTTCACATCGAAAGGTGACTGTAATGCACCTCTATGACGTCTCTTCTGGTACCTTTCCTTGCTTTGTTAGTACACCCTGACAGAACCACTGATATTGATTCTCATTATTATTGATTCCCATTCTTAGTTGGTTCTTTGGTTATGGAAGGCCCCGGTATCACTGCAAACGAATTAAAATCCATAATTGCTCAACCGCCCGTGCCAGTGGAATCATCGGAATTACTATCTCATCACCCAAACAAAGAAAGGTAGCTGTAGTCCCATTCTTAATGATACTGGACTTCCGTTGTAAAGATGGTGGGATCTAGGTCACGTTCATTTGATCGCTGCAGTAAGTGCATTCGGAATCTGATTAATTTCGGTTCTCCGTTGTACTTTTCTGCGTTAAAGTAAAAGTGATGATCTTATTACATCTGCGCCGCTAAAGCGATGTTGTACGCCGGCAACAGTCCCTTTTTGACAAATCAAGTGTTGTGAATGCGACCTTCCAACGTCTAGACTTGATCTGCGCTTTACGTCACATTGGTGCTGTTCATGGCCGTTGTTGGAATTCCTTGACGCAAGTTATTTCCATGTTACTTATTAATGTAAACTACTTCGTCAGCTGCAGTTTTATCTCTTTACGGAATTTGCACAGTGTTTTGTTCCTCTTATGCTGCTTTTACTAGAGTAGTCAGAAATCGAAAGGGAGCGAAATTGTGTGTACTTTTTTTGTGTGCTACGTCATCATAATGGTTCATCGTATATCCCTAGACTCTAGACCGGCCGTTCGCTAATCTTACGGTCGGTTGTTTGATGTGCGACGGGGATAATCTGACGACAAAATGTGTGTCTATATGTTCGTAATTGGAGTCAACAACGATGGCCTAACATCATCAAGCGCTCTACATTTTTTAAAAATATGACGATCATCATTTTCAAGAAGACGTGAACTCCCGGTATATGGTGGATAGGCGGCGGGAACAATTGAAGGCTATGCATGAAAAGTGTTCCTTGTTGCAGTTTCCTCATATTCCAAGTCCGGCTTGTTGCAGGAGCTACTAAGTTAAGAGCTCTGTGCACACCGTGAGCTGTGTGTCTCATCCGTTTTGATCATGTTTCGATATTCCAATTGTTTACGATGAATGATGATATCGTATGACAGGGGACCGTTGGCTGTGTTCACTTTCTGCACGGTTTCGCCTTATGTCTTTTGGCGTGTGCTGAGACTGCTACGATGGGGACTACAGTTACCTTTCTTTGTTTGGGAGATGAGATTCGGATGATTACGCTGGCACGGGCGGTTGAGCAATTATGGATTTTAATTTGTTTGCAGTGATACCGGGGCCTTCCATAACCAAATAACCAAATCTTAATGATACTCATATAATCAGATAAACTTTTCTAAGACTGTAGCTGACATGACGCTTAATGATGAAAACATGTAGAATTGAGACTCATTACTCTGGTGAGACATTTCCCTAGGAGATGTACGTCTAACTACAAACAATTACTTTCTATCTATCTATCGACCTTTCGAGCAGTAAACAGATTCTTTAGAGGACGTGAAATGAAACTAGGTCATGGAGTCCCTGAACAAATGCATTTATAGAATGTACGGATTGGTGATTCCGTTTATATCAAAACAAACGCTTATGTTAAAATTCCGAAATTTTGATGTAAATAATAAAAAACAGGAAAGATAATTTTAACAAACATATATGTAATTGTATGTTAAACAGTGCAAAATTATGTGCAGAAAATAGAAATCGATAGTACAGCTGTAAACATATATTTAATCATAAGTCGTCGTAAGTACTACTGGAATGTGCGGTTACAAATGGCAATATGCAGGGAAAGAGAGATCGTAGACCACGCAGAGAGAGTACATTAGATAGCTTGGTGTCATGGCAAGGAAAACAGTCAACAAAGAATTGATACGATGCACTGTGGATAGAAGATTGTGGAATGACATGATCGCCTATACCAACCGGTATGGCACATGATGATGAGTCGTAACTATACTATACGCATATTTGACTGACTGTAGCGTTGGGTCTTTACACACCCCCCCCCTCTCCCGTTTCTACTTTGCTATAATGTTAAATCCTCACCATCATCATTTATTGTCGTCCGCGATCTCTCTATCACTGTATTTTGCCAGTTGTAACCAAATATTCCAATTTTCCTCTTCTCAAGATGTGTCCAAAAAAATGTCGATTGTCTCTATCCGATGTTTTTTTTTTTTTGAGAGTTCCCTTTTTTGTGTTGGCCTTTGTGAGAATTTCCTCGTTGGTCTTTTTAGCTGTCCAGGAAAATCTCAACATTCTTCTAAAAAAATTCCATCACTGTGGCCTTTAATCTTCTTTTCATCTGTTTGTCTCCTGTCCATGATTCGCATCTACAGGTTATAATTGGCTCTATGTAGCATCGCTCAACTCTCTTTTTTAATTTCTATCGACATAGACTTGTTGCGCGATATATGCTTTTCATTTATGAAATACTACTTTGGCATGATCTAATTTTGATTTGATTTCGATGGTACATCTTCCATCTTATGTTGTTGTAGTGATGAACATAATATAAATAAATGAAGTGTGTTTGAGCATTTGAGATAATTATTCAATCAGAAGGGTGTATATATATATATATATATATATATATATATATATATATATATATACACACACACATACACCCTTATATTTATATATATCCTTCGCATGGGCGCATGTCCAGTGACGTAAACAAATGTGACCCTACGTATTTATGACTTCTGCATATGTGCATACTGTTCAGTAATTTCAACCCGTGTCCACCGAATGTGAAAATGGACGGCTATGATATGTGTCAATGTTACCGTGTGCTCTTTTATTAAATTACATGAAAACAATTTGTACAACCTCATCTGATACCTGCTAAAACAAATAAGTTAAAAGCTGTCGTCTTTCTATAGCATTCACTTTATTCGCCCATGTTGGTTGAAGACTGTTGCGTCACGACTTGGCTCTTACTGATATAAAGACCTCAAGGCAGGACAAGTTTGAACATCTCCCAGCAGAACCTTGCAATTCAAGAAAGCCATTTGCAACACGTCACTTTCTCGGTATTCATTGAATCTGAGATAGAACGTCCTGATCATGTGCATTTAGAAAAGAGAAGCACTGATATTGATTGCCTTTCTTAATGAGACTCATCCACAAGGAGAAAAATATTTAAGATTGTAGCTGACCTAACACTTGAAGATGAGTGCAGGCAGCTAGCGGCGAGGAAGGAGCGACGGTTAGCTGTGAAGTAGGAGAGATTCAGTAATATTGTAACACACCCATCTTTATCTATAATACAATATAATTCAAAATGTTATACTTAAATAATATATATTTATTTAAAAAAAAAAATATATATATATATATATATATATATATATATATATATATATATATATATATATATATATATATAATACACACACACACACACCAGACAATACCGACTTTAAACAGACCAAGAAAATGTTTCAGTGTAATGCATTTCGCGTGTTGACAGCAAGAAGTTTGAGCCAGACCTCGTGACGTTATTGAGACAGTATTACAACGCGGGCTAGGGCCTGTAAAGTTGGCCGTGCTATGGTATGATGGTTTTCCTTGGAGATGTATGACAGCACTGAGGACATGGTTTGTGTTTGTTTCTGTCCTAACAGCTTGATCGCAGGTCTGTTTGAACTGGTAATCATTCATCATCATCATCGAGTGCCATCTCCGCATCGAAGTTTGGCTACCATTGAGCGCCATTCTGCTCTGTCTCTTGCTTTGATGGTGCAGGTTGTCATAGGCTGGTTTGTCCATCTTTTGATGTTACTCGTCCAAGTTAGTCTTGGTCTGTCTCTGCCTCTTTTACCTTGTATTTTCCCCTCCAGAATTACTTTTGGTAGGCTGTTGTGTCTTTTAACATGGCCACAAAATCGCATTTGTCTTGTTTGAATTGTGTTTAGTATAATCATTATTAACCGGAAAAGAAAAGCATAACTGATTATAAAATATATTTTAAAATATACACAGAAGGTCACTCTATTTGAATGAAAAGCGTCATTTCATTACTAGGAGTGTTGATGACGCACCAGTTTGATGACGCAAGTGTGGGGGTAATCGACGCGAAGCGCTCTTCAAGGCAATGACTAGTCATCTTCGACCTTGAGTGACGTGTACTGTATTTATTAGGGTCAGGTGACAGGTGGTAAGAGGATCAGTCCACCTATACGCTTCAGTTATCGTGGTGAGCTATTTACCAGCGTTGTTATTGAAGATTGACAGAGGATAGTAGAGATTGAAGATCTCGGGAGGTTGAATATTGTGATTAGGCACAGAACGGAAAGGGAAAAGAGGGATAGGATGTAGAAAAAAAATAACTGTTAGGCGTTCTAGACTTGTATTTAAGGAAATGATAGACAGACAGGTAGGAAAATGTATATTTGTTTGGAAGTACGGGAGGGTGGGCAGACATATAGGTGAGTTGGATGAATGCTTGAATGGTTTTGTGTGTGTGTATGTGTGTGAAAGAGAGAGAGAGATAGCTTGAGAGAGAGAGAGAGAGAGAGAGAGAGAGAGAGAGAGAGACACGGCGTTAAAGTGAACGAAAAAGATAGGAAGATCACAAGGATACGAAAGGTTCATGGACACACTACGACCCCACTACTCTTGCATTGGTCATAATGCTTACAGAGACTTTCTGTTAATCGCGCTGCTTGGCGCAGCAAGACTGAAAAAGCTGGACATTTTGAGAACGAAAACGAATACGTTTTGCCACCCTGAAGCGTTAAAACTGAAGAAACGGTTGTCTTTTCGCATTGACTAGAAGTAGTTGACAAAGGAAATTATTCCTATCAGTAAAGCATTGACATGGCTTGAAGCAAAGACTTATACACATGTGCGTGTTCTCTGTGACTTTGAAGAATATGCTCAGAAAGATCGCAACTGGCTCGGCTCGACGGCAGTGGTTAGGGTCTCTGTGGAGGTCTATACTTTTAAAAGTCTGCAATACTTTCGTGTCAGGGCACGCGGGTGTAAGAGGTAATAAGCGTGCTGATATACTTGTCTGTTAGGCTGACGTTGGGCAATGGACCACGATGGCATTATACATGTCCTCAAGGACGCTGGACGAAATAATAAAAAAGACTAACAAAAATTACCAATGATCTACCTAACATAAAATCCGCTACTCGAGTAGCCATTTTAGTAGCCCAGCGTTGTCCTCGACATGTCAGCACACCAAGAAATCCATGACCTCTCCATAGCATTTGGTCGTGTTGACCAAATAATTCGTCCCCGAGCTTGTTTTATCACATAACGTTGACAGTATAGTTTACCGTCATCAATACCACATCTTCTGCATTTTTCCATTTGTTTCTTGATTTCATCGTTTGCCCCCATAAAAGAGATTACATTGACATGCTGCCCTTATGTTGTTGTTTTTTTACCATTGGGCCATTGCATCCGACTTCATTAAGGCATTAAAAAATACCGGATTGCCTTCCTTCTTCCACAGCTACTTGTTTCGCTAGATCGATTAGTCTATTGTCATGCAGTAGCAAGGTTTCGATCAGCTCTGGTTATCTGATCATTAAGCAAACAATCAGCTATGAGTTTCCCTAGTGTCGTTTGACGTCTTGGGCCTCACGTGCTTCTATAAAATATACTATTTTTGGGATGTGCGTTCATACAACTCACTGTTGTCACAACTGATATGTTGAAAACTCACTCTCGAAAAAATGAACTTATTGTGCACTATCTATCTATCTATTGTCCTTTCGAGTCCAAGACGGCACATAGGACAGAACCACAATCTCAAAAACAGAAACCTTGCGTACCAAAATGGCACATATTGCAGAGATCACTGCTTATTGTGCATTGCCACATAGATTATTATAATAATCATTGTTGCAGTGATTATGATAATTGTAATATGCACATTCTGGAATATTGACTCTCCCTATCTTAGACTCCCAGCATTCCTTTTATATACAGCTCTCATTTATCCACGTTCCGCTTTCCCTCCTCTGCAGTTGTTGTCCCAGTTTCAACGTTGTTCCCTCTTTTATGTTTACCAACCACAAACTGAAGTACCTGGGGATTTAAGTCTCTTTTTTTTCCTCCGCTCATTCCTGCTGCTTTCTTCTCCCCAGTTGTGCAATGAGCATTAAAGATTAGGCATTGATTACTGTTCTTGATTAATCTTCACAATATTTATCTGTCCTGTTCTGTCCCGTATTTTTCTCACTTGTTCGTCCCTCCGTCTCCCCTGCTTTCGCCCCCTCTCTCCTAGTTCTAGCACACCTGCACTCCATCATCTCTTGTCTTTGTGGTCAATACAGCTTAACAAACATACCACCAGCATCTTCAAGGAAGCGGTTTTTAATTGAATGGCTGGTACTGTTCAACGTGGCAGATTGATTTGAGCGATTGAGCTAGATCAAGAGAGATGGAGGGAACGAGAAGCGCAGCAAGAGGAGATGGATGGAGGACACAAGTAAAATGAGGTTAAAGATGGATGGGGGTAAGGTAGGGGGGAAAATAAGAGGGTGCAGGCGGAGATGGGTAGGGGAGGGGAAAAAAGGAAGATGGTGGGAATATGAGAGTGATAAAGACCCGGGGGGGGGGGCGGGGAGGAGGGTAGAAGAAAAAAAAGAAAGAATGGTTGCGTGAGGGGAGGGGGGGGGGAGAAGAAAAAAAAAGAAAGAATGGTTGCGTGAGGGGAGGGGGGGGGTAGGATGAGGTTTAAGTATTGGGAAAAGGGGAAAAAATAGAGAAGTGAGGGAAATCATCAGCGAGATGAGTGAAGTGGTCAGGGAAGTGAGGGAAATCATGAGTGGAGTGAGGGAATCATGGTTGAAGTGAGGGAAATAATGAGTGAAGCGATTGAAACAATAACGGAAGCGGGGGAAACAATGAATGAAGTGAAGGAAATAATGAAGGAAGCGAGTGAAATAATGAGAGAATTGGGGGAATAATCTGGGAAGTGAGGGACAATTGTGAAGGGAAGTGTGGGAAATAAAAAAAAAACTATCTCTAGGACACATAGTACCAATAACATGGTGTATGTCGGGGGGGGGGGGGGGGGGCAACAATAGAACCCGAGGGATAAAGGCCGCTTGGTCATGCAGTCGCCACGACGTGTGAGACTCAGGACTTTTATTTCACCCCCGATAGAAAAAAATCCTTTCTGTCTACTGCCGGCTTTTCAGCTAGCGGAACAGTGGTTTTAGCCGCGCGGCCACGTGCACCTCCTCCAGTGTGGGAGGAAATAGTGATTATAATAATATATGTTGCAGTGCACAATAAGTTCTTTTTCAAGAATGAGTTTCGACATAGAATGAGTTATAAGAACCCACATGCCAAATAGTATATTTGATAGAAGCATGTGGGACACAAGACGTCAAACGACATTAGGGAAATTGAAAGCCTCCATTTTTTTTGTTGACCATCATTATTTCCTTCATAGTTTTACCTTACTGTGCCTGAATATTTCGCCCACTTCCTTGATTTATTTCATTTACTCTTAGAAGCAAACACCCCCCCCTCTCTCCCCCCCCCCCCCCCCAATCCCACTCACCCCGATAGATCCCAGACTTTGGATAAAATCGACAGTGATAATAATTAATATAGGAAAACGTGTTGATAAGCTTTCGAGATTTCCGCCACGTTGGCTGTGCATTTTAGTTACTAATATATCAATGTTATGTTAATTCGTTTTACTAACCATATCATAATTGTAGAAAATAGGTGCATATTAATATTTATGGTCAAACGTAGACACATAAAGAAATAAGTGATATGTTGATGGATGCAAGTGAAATTTCTGGTAAGTTCTTTATATATATATATATATAGCACGTCTGAGGTCAAATTTTATTCTTTTTGCTGATGATGCACCACTGGTTGTTCACGATGAATCCGTCTTGGAGTCAATGATTGTTAACCAAGGATTTAGCTAGATCATGTGATTTATTCTACCTGTCAATAAGAATACAAAAGACTGTGGTACTTCAACAAGGTGTAGCCAGTCCCGCAGCGATATCATTAAATAATACACGCCTTGAATCTGTGAGAAAGTTCACCAATCTTGGTTCTATGGTCACGATCACATCGCTCTTGAAGAAGAAATAAATTCCCGAATCGGCCAGGCACCGTAAATACATCTTGTTCGTTCTGCGGATGGATCTGTCTGTCCAACATTGGCAAATTCAGCCACGAGAGAAACTGTTCTGCAAAGCAGCATCCAGCATAAGACACTCATATTTTCACCAAACGACTAATTTATCTTGATTGCTTGCTACCGCTTGTCAAGACGCCAAAGACCATATTTTAAATTAATTAATATTAATATATATATATATATATATATATATATATATATATATATATATCTACTAGACGTACAATCTTATATATATCTGGGTAGTAATATAGATAAAGAGAGAGGAACAGAAAATGATACCAAAATAAGGATATCAAAAGCAAGAGGAGCTTTGTTGCACTGCGAAACATATGGAAGTCCAAAGAAATTAGGTTAAATACAAAAATAAAAAATGTTCAACTCCAATGTTAAGTCAGTCCTATTATATGGCTGTGAAACATGGAGGACAACAAAATTGACAATCATGAAGATACAGACTATCATTAATGGATGCTTACGCAGAATAAAAGTATGGAAATGGCAGGACAAATTCACTAATATAGAATTAATGAAATGTACCAGTCAAATACCAGTGGATAAAGAGACACAGCGAAGATGATGGCGCTGGATAGGACACACACTGCGGAAGCCGACTGAGAGTATTACACAACAGGCCCTTTTTTGGAATCCCCAGGGGAAAGGACAAAGAGGAAGACCAAGGAATTCTTGGAGAAGACAGATAGAAGCATAGATGAAGATGACGGGGAAGACATGGAATGATCTTAAAAGAATGACAAGAAACAGAACGACTTGGAAAGTGTTTGTTGAAGACCTATGCTCCACAGGGAGCTGAAAGGTAGAAGAAGAAGAAGATTATTGTATATTTATATGTAAAATAAAGTCATAAAGTTTACACACACACACTTACACAAACATATAAGGCGTCTCTCTCGCTCCTACACCCGGCATCTCCTCTATAATTCTCTTTCTCTCTCTCTCTCTCTCTCTCTCTCTCTCTCTCTCTCTCTCTGCGATCAAGACTTAATCAGAGTAGGATTCCAGACTGTTTCATGAAGTCAGCTGTCTTTTTAAGTGATTCGATTGCCCCGTATAGTTTCTCTTCCAGGGAGGTGGGTGTGGACCACATTGCTCTCGTGGCACGTGACCCAGCATTCCACCTGCCTGGGGGGCACTCCACAGATAGAACATCATAATTAAAGTCTGTTAGATCCATTCCGATTGAATACCTGTTAAAAAGTTGCACTGTGTTCTGCGCCAGCGCATGCGATTTCAGCCAGCGTTTTATTCAGGTTTGCTTCCTTAGCCTTTGATTGTCCCCAATCTTCGTGCAAGGCAGCAGATTGTCTTTTCTGTAGGGGGATTCTGCCCTTAGATGGTCGGGCCTCCCAGGTTTACGAGCTCCATCTGCTCAAGCTTGATGTCGTTATTAGTTAGTCATTAGACCATCACTATCACACATCAAACAACAGACTGTAAGTCCATTATCTCTATAATTCTAACATCAATGAAGATACTGCTACGAAATTTGAACAGAAGTACGTTCATATTGCGAGAAATGCAAAGAAATATCCCTTTTGTAGGTGTGTGTGTGTGGCGCTAAATTTGTTGCAAACACTGATTAGCGTAGCCTGCATAAGAGTGCAAAATCTGTGTCATTTGGGTAGGGTGGCCCACACAATACGGTTGTTGTTTGTGAGTATTGGTGCTCAGTGCGTGGGAGT
This sequence comes from Megaustenia siamemsis, assembly GCA_032433765.1. NCBI lineage: Eukaryota > Metazoa > Mollusca > Gastropoda > Stylommatophora > Ariophantidae > Megaustenia > Megaustenia siamemsis. The sequence goes on along the minus strand of JAVIAB010000156.1, from coordinate 64,156,962 downwards.
TATGGAAAATGGATTAGTATTCTCAGGAGGAGCGAGTGTTTAGCGGTAACACCCAGAAATGTCGGATTGGGTAGCGAGTGAGGCACTCAGTATTTATATATATATATATATATATATATATATATATATATATATAGCGCCAGGTCGTATGTCCTTTGCAGAACGTCGCATTCACCATAGGCCGTCTGAGAGAATCTATGTCTTTAGCCAGATCTCCATTTCTTTTGTTGTTTTGTTCAAGGTCTCATGGATGTCTTTAAATCTCCTTCTTATTGGTCTGCGCAGATGCGTCGCCCAGGAACCATGCATTCCATTATTGTTCTTTCCAGCCCGCTGTGTCTTTTAACGTGTCCATAGTATTTTAGTTCCCTCTGTAGAATAGTGTTTATCAGCCAGTTGTTTTTAATGTTTAAATGTTCTTATAATATGTCTTCATTGCTCTTTCTCATTATCCAAGATATCTGGAGGATTTTTCTGTACCATTTTTTTTTAATTAATCGATTTTCTTTCTTGTTGTTTGCTAGATTGTCCATGTTTCGCAACCATATATTGCTATTGGGAAGATACATATCCTTAGTGATTTAAATTATTACTGCCGTACTGGTATTATGCCGCATGTTCTTCATTGCATTTAATTTGTGTGTTGCTATTGCTAATCTTCTTTTAATCTCTTTCTGATAGTCTCCATTGTTAGTTACTTCGTGTCCCAGATATTCATTGTTTGTTACAATTTCAAGTTCCTCACTGTTGATGATCTAAAGTTAGCTCCTTGCTTACTCAATGGACATTATCTTAGCTTTCTATATATTTATATAGAGGTTATGCTCTTCATCGTATATATATATATATATATATATATATATATATATATATATATATATATATATATATATAGCAGCTGTTAGCTGAAATTCTCTGATCACTGTGTGCTTATTCACGTCCTTGTTGTCTCCGTGAATGCGATCTTATCTCGCAGCCGAATAAGCCAACATTTCTAGGCCAGCAAGATTGAAACATAACTTCTGTTTACCGCCGATATATATTAGCTGTCCCGTTTCCTACTCCATTCACAAATCATAGCTGGCGGAGAACCGGATTAAAAAAAAATGTTCTCCTAATAAAGTGAACACGTACCAAATCACGGTAGATTCAAAAAAAGTTTTGTGTGTGTTTGTCATTCGATCAGTGTTTCCAGCGTCTGTTTTTGTACTTTCCATGTCGTCTCCAGGTTTACACGCTCTTTATGCGGGAACTAACATCTTGCATTCAGCACTTATAAAAAAGTAAAGTACCCCCGTGACGTCATGTGGCGTATAGGGAATATGGTGTTCATCATCATGTGCCATACCGGTTGGCATAGGCGATCATGTCCCTCCACAATCTTCTATCTACAGTGCATGGTATCAGTTCTGTTGTTGACTGTTTTCCATGCCATGACACCAAACTATCCAGTATTTTATCTCTTTGTCGTCCGCGATCTCTCTTTCCTTTTATTTTGCCAGTTGTAACCAAGTATTTCAACTTTCCTCTTCTCATGATGTGCCCGAAAAATGTTGATTGCTTCTTTCTGATGTTTTTTAAGAGCTCCATTTTTGTGTTGGCCTCTTTGAGGACTTCCTCATTGGTCTTTTTAGCTGTCCAGGGAACTTTCAACATTCTTCTGAGAAATCCCATCTCTGTGGCCTCTATAATCGTCTTTTCCTTTGTTTGTCTATTGTCCATGATTCGCTTCCATAGGTCAGAATTGGTTCTATGTAGCACCGATGAACTCTCTTTCTCATTTTTATTGGCATAGCTGGTGTTAGTGACCATGATTTTTGAGGTAATGTGGTCGGTATTACGCCCGTGCCGCTTTACTTTCCCAGAAAAAAAAAATCCGGTACCCATTAAAGGCTAGGTGAACCGGAAGTCGTCGGTTGGGATCGAACCCAGCACTTAATCAAGAATAATCAGTGTACATATTCTGCTTTGAATATTGGAAATAGCGTCGGAGTGGATATGGAAACTGACTTTTTGAAACAACAGCGTAGCGGATATGAGAATGTATTGACTGCAGTGGTGTTCCCTTTTAGCATCAACACCAAGGCCATTGTGGTGTTTGTTATGACCAGAATATGTGAACTTGCTTTACTAGTCAATTTTCGTTATCTGAAACTTTTTTTTAGTGAGTTCGTGGTTTGTTAAAGGTTATTTGCGGGATCCTTCTATAGCATTCTGTCTCCAGTTACTTCTTTAACATTTTATATATTGTTACTTCTGTAACATTCTATCTGCTGTTATTGACTTTTTCTTTTCTCTTGCCCGAATTTGTATTTGTGTTTAGTACATGCAGCTGAGGGAGCCGCGATAGCTCAGTGGTTAGTGAACTGGACTAAAAATGACAAGGGGTAGGGTTCGATCCCAACCGACGGCTTCCGGGTTTACCCAGCCTTAAATAAGTGCCGAATTTTTTTTCTGGGAAATTTAAGCGGCAGGGGTGTTAAACCGACCATATTACCCCAAAAATCATGTGCCGATGGTCTGTAAAATTTATGGTCACTTACACCATATTCCCTATGCGCTACTTGACGTGACGGGGTTACTTCACTTTTTTACATGCAGCTGAGAAAGGAATATAAACTCCGAGTGGCTTTAGCCTTATCCATCAATTTGTGTAAAATAACAGATAAATGCAGCAGTTTAATATTAATTCAGTCATTAATTTATTGATTTGTTCGTTCATGATTTCACTCATTCATCCCTTAGCTGATTGTTTTCATTGTCATTATAACTATAGTCCTAGAAATTTCCCTGCGTTTTTCATGAAGTCCTAAGCATATAACTTTTAATTCATTCTTAAAGTTGGTATTTGATAAAAGTTGTTTCAAATGTGTACACTACGCACAAGACGTGAACAATTTTGGCTAAAGTGAATATTGATATATGTGCATGATATTATTGATATATGTGCATGATATATTGATATATGTGCATGATATTATTGATATATGTGCATGATATTATTGATATATGTGCATGATATTATTGATATATGTGCATAATAATATTGATATATGTGCATGATATTATTGATATATGTGCATGATATTATTTATATATGTGCATGATATTATATGTATATGTGCATGATATTATTGATATATGTGCATGATATTATTGATATATGTGCATGATATTATTGATATATGTGCATGATATTATTGATATATGTGCATGATATTATTGATATATGTGCATGATATTATTGATATATGTGCATGATATTATTGATATATGTGCATGATATTTTAGTACAATAAAGCTAGTAAGAAAATATTCATAAATTAGCAAATCCAATAGTTTTGGGAGGTGCAAAATTGGATTATTAACCATACACGTTTTTAACAAGTTTTGAAAACAATCGACGACTACCTGTGTGTTGATATGTTCGGTTGGAGTCAAGAACGATGTCCTAACATCATCAAGCGCTATACTTGTTTTTGTTCTCAATATGACGATCATCATTTTCGGGAGGACGTGAACTTCCATGGTATATGGTGGATAGGCGGCAGGAACCATTGAAGGCTATGCATGAAAAGTGTTCCTTGTTGCAGTTTCCTCATATTCCAAGTCCGGCTTGTTGCAGGAGCTACTGAGTTAAGTGCTCTGTGCACACCGTGAGCTGTGTGTATCATCCGTTTTGATCATGTTTCGATATTCCAATTGTTTACGATGAATGATGATATCGTATGACAGGGAACACTTGGTCGTGTTCACTTTCTGCACGGTTTCGCCTTCTGTCTTTTGGCGTGTGCTGAGACTGCTACGATGGGGACTACAGTTACCTTTCTTTGTTTTGGAGATGAGATATTCATTCGGATGACTACGCCGGCACAGGCGGTTGAGCAATTATGGATTTTTATTCATTTGCAGTGATACCGAGGCTTCCATAACCAATAACCAATAACCAATAACCAATAACCAATAACCAATAACCAAAAATTTTTAAATTGTAAGATACAGCTTCTTCTAGTCACATTGAATGTACAATAGAAGAAGCGGGTGTCTTTTATCTTTGTGGAAAGACACACATAACAAATTATTTAAAGTATCAGCGACACCCAAATGTGCTCTCTGTGATTGTCATTGCATTTCTCAATAATTTGCTTACCATTTAGGTTTGCTTTTACTCTCTCTCTCTCACTTTCTCTCTCTCTGCTACTGTTTGTCTCTGCATGTCTGTCTGTATCCTGCCACTACCTTTCTCTGTATGTCTGTCTCTCTTCGCCACTATCTGTCTCTGCATGTCTGTCTGTCTCTGTATATCTGTCTATCTCTCACTACCACTATCTGTCTATGTATGTCTGTCTATCTCTCTCTACCACTATCTGTCTATGTATGTCTGTCTGTCTCTCTCTCCGCCACTATCTGTCTCTGCATGTCTGTCTGTCTCTGTATGTCTGTCTGTCTCTCTCTCTACCACTATCTGTCTATGTATGTCTGTCTGTCTCTCTCCGCCACTATCTGTCTCTGTATGTCTGTCTGTCTCCTTCTGCCACTATCTGTCTATGTATGTCTGTCTGTCTCTCTCCGCCACTATCTGTCTCTGTATGTCTGTCTGTCTCCTTCTGCCACTATCTGACTCTGTATGTCTGTCTGTCTCCTTCTGCCACTATCTGACTCTGTATGTCTGTCTGTCTCCTGCCACTATCTGACTCTGCTTGTCTGTCTGTCTCTCTTTACCACTATCTGTCTCTGTATGTCTGTCTATCTCTCTCTACCACTATCTGTCTCTGTATGTCTGCCTGTCTCTTTTTTTATTTCTCTCTCCCAATGTCTCTTAGCATTTAAGTTGAGATAAGTGTCCACAAGAAGGTAACCGCGTATGCCTCGATCAAGAAGCTAACATATTTCACCTATACGCCGCTAAAGCCTGTTGTTAACATATGACACGAAATTTAACTCAAAAATGGTCGAAAATATAACATACCATGTTACTGATAATTGCTATGAGTCATGGACACAAAAAGTAAAACCATAATTGATATGATTAATAAAGTGGGTGGCAGGTTAGAAGCTAACCAACACACATACAATAAAAAAAAAAAAAAAAAAATAAAGAATTACAGGCAAGCTAAAATTAACCACCAATCATATAGTTTAATATTTTAACCCCGTACACAGCAGCAACAGCTGATGTACTTATGTTAATAAAAGTAATAAATCTTCCGTTACTTTCATAATGTTAAAATAATACTTATATAAATTATAGTTGTTAGTTATATGAGAGAGAGAGAGAGAGAGAGAGAGAGAGAGAGAGAGAGAGAGAGAGAGAGAGATGGATAAAAGAAAGGTAGGTCACTGTCAGAACGGTAGTTCTTAAAACTATGGTGACATTTTGCATGTGATATTTATCTGTTTGTTTTGTTCAATTTGTATAAGTGATTTCTGACCTCAGAATAGGTACGATCGAGTATATGCTTCTGTTATAGTTCCTGACTAGGTTAAAAGCAATGTCTAGTTCTATCATAATTCTTGCTGTTTAAGAAAAGTTAGATGCAATGTCTAGTTCTATCATAATTCCTGAACTAAAGAAAAGTAGCCGCAATGTCTTAAAAAAAAAAAAAAAAGTAAAGTAAAGTACCCCCGTCACGCCAAGTGACGTATAGGGAAATATGGTGTTAGGGACCCTATATTTTACAGACCTTCAGCACATGATTTTTGGGGTAATGTGGTCAGTATTACGCCCGTGCTGCTTTACTTTCCCAGAAAAAAATTCGGTACCCATTTAAGGCTGGGTGAACCCGGAAGCCGTCGGTTGGGATCGAACCCTACCCCTTGTCCGTGGTAGTCCAGTTCACTAACCACTGAGCTATCGCGGCTCCCACGCAATGTCTAGTTCTATCATAATTCCTGTACTAAAGAAACGTTACAAGCAATGTCTAGTTCTATCATAATTCCTGTACTAAAGAAACGTTACAAGCAATGCCTGGTATTACAACTCATGATTTAAAGATAGCGAGATCCAGTGGTTAGTCTTATCAGAAGCGGGCGTTAGTCCAGCATTCAAGTGAGCACGTAATAAAACCTTATGCGGTTGAACATTGATACCTAGCAGGACGTATTTCACTCCCAAGACACAATTTCAAGATAAGCCCAAAGTAATGTCTTTTAGCTCTTCTGCTATGAACTCCGATGTCAAGAACATTTTCTCTTTTCACACCCTCTCTCTCTCTCACTCACTCACTCACTCTCTCTCTCACTCACTCTCTCTCTCACTCTCTCTCTCACTCTCTCTCTCACTCTCTCTCTCACTCACTCTCTCTCACTCTCTCACTGACTCTCTCTCTCACTCTCTCTCACTCTCTCTCTCACTCACTCACTCTCTCTCTCTCACTCACTCACTCTCTCACTCACTCTCTCTCTCTCTCACTCACTCTCTCTCTCACTCTCTCTCTCACACTCACTCACTCACTCACTCACTCACTCACTCACTCACTCACTCACTCACTCACTCACTCACTCACTCACTCACTCACTCACTCACTCACTCACTCACTCACTCTCTCACTCACTCTCTCTCACTCACTCTCTCTCTCTCTCTCTCTCTCACTCACTCTCTCTCTCTCTCACTCACTCTCTCTCACTCACTCTCTCTCTCTCACTCTCTCTCTCTCACTCACTCTCTCTCTCTCTCACTCACTCTATCTCTCACTCACTCTCTCACTCACTCTCTCACTGTTTCTCTTCACGTTCAAAAAGTTACTGATCTTTGACATTTTGTCTCCTCACATGACCAAAAAAAAAATTGAGTTGTCTTTCTCGATTTGTGTTATGTAGCTCTTTTTTTTCATTTTCAGCTGATTCAGAACTTCCTTGTTTGCCTTCCTTTCCTTCCACCCAATTCTCCCCATTTTCCTATAAATCCACATTTCAAAGACTTCAATTATCTGGTCAGTTTTCTTTTTGAAGGTTCATATTTCTGCATCGTACAAAGATGTTGAGTAAATATAGCATTTTGCTATTTGTAGTTCTAATTCTAATGCTCTTTGCTCTGATGTCAGTATATGTTTCGTGTTGTTTAAATTTCTTTTTGCCATTCCTATTCTTTTGTTTTTTTACTGTCTTACATTTTCCATCATTTGTTATACATGTAATATGCCCAAGATATAGTATAGTTGGAGGTGCGCGTGGCCGCGCGGCTAAACCCACTGTTCCGCTAGCTGAAAAGCCGGCGTACGGTGTTCGAAGCCTGCGGTAGACAGAAAGGACTTTCTATCGGGGGTGAAATAAAAATCCTGAGTCTCACACGTCGTGGCGACTGCTTGACCAAGCGGCCTTTATCCCTCGGGTTCTATCGTTGCTCCTCGACATACACCAGCAATGGTACTATGTGTCGTAAAGATAGTTTTTTTTTTTTAATGCGCAAATGAAAGTATTTTTCTCTCTCTTCCACTGTATAGTATGCTACCAGCTTTACCGCAGCATTGCAATTATTTGCCTGTTCCCCACTGTATAGTATGCTACCAGCTTTACCGCAGCATTGCAATTATTTGCCTGTTCCCCACTGTATAGTATGCTACCAGCTTTACCGCAGCATTGCAATTATTTGCCTGTTCCCCACTGTATAGTATGATTTGTTTCAACCGTCATCGATTAAACGTATGGAAATTGATGCATGACGTGTTCGCAATCAATTTGAAGAACTTGATGTGTCATTTAATGATTTCACGAATGCTGCGACTCAGCAGATAGAGACTAGGGGCAGTGAACTCTGCCAACATTCGCCTACCGGTTGTTGATCACCAACATCAAAGGTATCTGATTACCAGGTCACGCGGAACAAATGAATTCTGGCACAAAGAAAGCTGTTTTAAGAGCGGGTGTGGGAAGTACCAGACCAATGAGTTTCCATATTGATGACGGAAGGAACAGCGGTTAAAAAGAATTTTAAAATAAGGAGTGGAGCGAGGTCACCCGGGGGGAGATAGGGACGGAAATAGTTGTTTTAAGATAGAACGGGATGTAATAGGAAAAGACAGGTGTGGTTGTTTCTGTGAGTAGTGCTGTAACTATTTCTCATTGCCAATGTTTACGCTATCTTTGTGCAGTCGAAGAATATTTTTTTTTTTGCGTTTGCCTGCTTTTACCTATGACGAAGTCCCTAGAGACTAAGAAATGAATTTTGCCTGCTAATCCGTTTTAACACTGGCAGCCGTGTGCACAGGGGTCCCTCGCCGCACAGGCAAATAACTCCGTCTTGGGAGGTACTCATATTTTTTCCGTCCATGAGTAATTGACGTTTCAAGCTGGGCCTCGCTGCTGAGACCAAGGGTGGTTGCCGCTGAGAGAAATCATAAATAAAAATACCAACTGATCAAGCCGGGATTTAAACCCACAACCTCTTTGTCTCGAGGCCGGCGTCTTGAGACTAACCAGTCCCCCGTCGAAGAATATAAATACAAACAAATTAGCGTTAAGAACTGCATTTGATTTGTTCTTCAAGGACACATTCTTCTTCTCCATTCCTTCTCCAACTTTGGACTCCTAGGTTTCTTCCACTAACATTGCCATGCTTCGACTAAGCTAAGTATTACATTTGTGTATCTGACGAAGGCCTAGGCCGAAACGTCATACTTTGTCTTGTCTCTATATAGGTTTAGCCGCTTGTTATACCATTGTACATTTGTCATGCTTTCTACAGCTTTACTGACACCGCCCCGCAAGGTATTTTTATTCTGTTGCTTATTTCAATTCCTAATTTGCCTTTCAGCGTCCAGGAGAGTTTAAGTTTGCAGTCTTTTGCTCGTTTATCGGTTTTTCCTGCTGTTACGCTTATTAGTTTTTCTAATATTCCATCAACCTATCTTTTTCTTGGTCTGCCCTTGCATGTTGTTTGTCAATTTTATATCTCTAGCTAAGTCCTGAGGGACTACATTTTGCGAAAATATCACTTTTTCTTATTTTATCACACTAGCAGTCACGTGCTCAGGTGTCCCCCGCCATACAGGCAGCTATTCTCTGACTTCAGAGGTATTCTCATTTTGTTATCGTCGAAAGTTTTAACGTTTTGAGTAGATTTTCTCACTTAATTTTACCTAGGCAACGGTCTTTTCTGGGCCTACTCTTTTCGATTTCCAACTGCCATGAGTCCTTTAACGTGCGCAGAGTGCACACAGGACCTCCTGTTTTTCGAGAGAGCTAGACATTGAATCTCACTACCCAGAGAATGCTAGACATCGAATCTCACTACCCAGAGAGTGCTAGACATCGAATCTCACTACCCAGAGAGAGCTAGACATCGAATCTCACTACCCAGAGAGTGCTAGACATCGAATCTCACTACCCAGAGAGAGCTAGACATCGAATCTCACTACCCAGAGAGAGCTAGACATCGAATCTCACTACCCAGACACCTGGGGAGGATAAAGGCACGGATTCGATTCTTCTTCTTCTTTCCTTCCTAATTTAACTTGCACCGTCGAGGGGAGATATAATTTGCGGTCTTTTGCTGTTCTGTTCACCTCTACTGCTGTTATGTTTCCTAGTGCTTCTAATATTCCATCGATCCATCTTTTTCGTGGTCGACCCTTGGATCTGCTATTCTCACAACGTTTATGGGGGATTGTTGTGATGTGTTTCCATTGAATTATTTATTTTGTGTGTGTTTTTTTCCCACCGCCTGTGATGTGAATCGAACCCGTGACCTTTTTGCCTAGATGTCAACGTCTTACCTCTAGACCCCCCCAGCCGAGACCCCCACCCCCACCTCACACACACACACACACACACACACACACACACACACACACACACACACACACACACACACACACACGCACGCACACACACGCACGCACGCACGCACGCACGCACGCACGCACGCACGCACGCACGCACGCACGCACGCACGCACGCACGCACGCACGCACGCACGCACGCACGCACGCACACACACACACACACACACACACACACACACACACACACACACACACACACACACACACACACCCACACACACACACACACACACACACAACACACACACACACACACACATATGGTCTTCCCTTGTGTGTAGTGTTCTCAAAGCGCTAATTAATTAAGGCTTGTTTTTTTTTTTTTTTTAAAGTCTCGAGGTTAATCGATTTGTTTGCTGTTTGTTGTGAAAACAGCTTGAAAGAGTAACTGAAGCTGTGGCTGAAAGTTATTGATGACCGTGGAAGTTGTCACTGAAAATTATGGAACACTTATCGTTGAAACACTTGTTACAACCTTGACAATATTGCCCTTATTTGCTACGGGGACGGTATATTTTCTTTTTGTGAGTTTTCCCATCACTGTTAGTTAAATACATTGTTACATCAAGACGATAGTAATATGTCCATATATTTTCTTTTTGTGCGTTTTCCCATAAGTGTTAGGTAAATACATTGTTACATCAAGACGATAGTAATATGTCCATATATTTTCTTTTTGTGAGTTTTCCCCATCACTGTTAGTTAAATACATTGTTACATCAAGACGATAGTAATATGTCCATATATTTTCTTTTTGTGAGTTTTCCCATCACTGTTAGTTAAATACATTGTTACATCAAGACGATAGTAACATGTCCATATATTTTCAGCAGACGATAGTGAGGAGGAGAGAGTGAGAGAAAGCGGGAGAGACAGTTAATAAGAGATTCGAAAACAGTCTGTTATAGAATTAGAATCAGACATACATTGGGTCATGTATAAACAGACTGAGGAGAAAGTGAAAGATGACATGCAACAAAGATATTAATTAATTAAATTGGGATTGAGAAAGTGGAAGATGACATGCAACAAAGATATGAATTAATTTCATCGGGATTGAGAAAGTGAAAGATGACATGCAACAAAGATATGAATTAATTTCATCGGGATTGAGAAAGTGAAAGATGACATGCAACAAAGATATGAATTAATTTAATCGGGATTGAGAAAGTGGAAGATGACATGCAACAAAGATATGAATTAATTTAATTGGGATTGAGAAAGTGGAAGATGACATGCAACAAAGATATGAATTAATTTAATTGGGATTGAGAAAGTGGAAGATGACATGCAACAAAGATATGAATTAATTTCATTGGGATTGAGAAAGTGAAAGATGACATGCAACAAAGATATGAATTAATTTCATTGAGCTTGAGAAAATGGAAAGGGTGTTTGGGGTGGGGTGGGGGGTGGTGGTTGGAAATTTGAAACATTTGTAAAGTGAGAAGTGGAAGCAAAAATATGGAAACGGTTTTAATTAGATATAGAGTGATCATCCGTAAATGCATAGACGATACTAAGTGTAGGGCGGTTCATTACGTCCTCGATTTTCCCACCATGGCAGACAGAAGAAGACTTTACTGGACACGTGCCAACCATCGAAGCAGTGGAAACCCACATCATCCGCTATGCCCTGAATTTATGAGTACCTGAGGCAGCAGGTTAAGAAGAAGAAAATCATGGATATTAATGTTTTTTTCGACAGGTGTGTTCAGTCGAGGACATAGAACCGGATGAGGAGTGGGTACGAACGCCATGAGAGTGCAGTACGTCCTTTCTCATGTCATCACACTGGACAGGGAGAATGTAGACAAGAAAAGCAATGATCATTGAGGCAGAAGTGCAGGCCTTCATTTTCGAGAACTCGTCTGAGATGATGCAATCATGTACAGAGATGGGTCTATTCGACGCGCATGGAGCTCGTGCGCTGTCTAAGATGATGCAATCATGTACAGAGATGGGTCTATTCGACGCGCATGGAGCTCGTGCGCTGTCTAAGATGATGCAATCATGTACAGAGATGGGTCTATTCGACGCGCATGGAGCTCGTGCGCTGTCTAAGATGATGCAATCATGTACAGAGATGGGTCTATTCGACGCGCATGGAGCTCGTGCGCTGTCTAAGATGATGCAATCATGTACAGAGATGGGTCTATTCGACGCGCATGGAGCTCGTGCGCTGTCTGAGATGATGCAATCATGTACAGAGATGGGTCTATTCGACGCGCATGGAGCTCGTGCGCTGTCTGAGATGATGCAATCATGTACAGAGATGGGTCTATTCGACGCGCATGGAGCTCGTGCGCTGTCGTGGATCATTTTGGAGATGAAACTGAATGAACTTTTTTTTTTTTTTCGCGTTGACTAGAAGTTGTTTGACAAAGGAAATTATTCATATCCAGTGTATAAAGAGATACAGGGAAGACGATGGCGCTGGATAGGACACACACTGCGGAAGCCAACTGAGTGTATTACACAACAGGCCCATTTTGGAATCCCCAGGGGAAAAGACAAAGAGGAAGACCATGGAATTCTTGGAGAAGACAGATAGAAGCAGAGATGAAGATGATGGGGAAGACAGAATGATCTTAAAAGAATGGCAAAAAAACAGAACGACTTGGAAAGTGTTTGTTGAAGACCTATGCTCCACAGGGAGCTAAAAAGAAAGAAGAAGAAGAAGAAAGCATTGGCATGGCTTGAAGCAAAGACTTATACACATGTGCGTGCTCTCTGTGACTGTAGAATATACTCAGAAAAATCGTAACTGGCTGGGCTCGACTGTAGTGGTTAGGGTCTCTGTGGAGGTCTATACTTTTAAAAATTTGCATTATTTTTCGTTCCAGGGCACGCGGGTGTTAGAGGTAATAAGCGCGCTGATATACTTGTCTGTTAGGCTGACGTTGGGTAATGGACCACGACGGCATTATAAATGTCCTCAAGGACGCTGGATGAAATAAAAAAAAAAAGACTTAAAAAAATTAACAATGGTCCGCTAATATAAAAGCGAAATGTTGCTAAAGAAAAAGATTCATGAGAGTGGAATATATGGATGGCTGGATGGATGGATGGATGAATGGATGGATGGATGGATGGATGGATGGATGGATGGATGGATGGACGGATGGATGGATGGGTGGATTTGGATGGGCTTGGGTAGTGGGTGGATGGAGGGAGGGAGGGATTCATGGATGGATGCAGGGAGGGAGGGAGGGAGGTAATGAGGATTAAGACAAAAATAAAGCATTAAGGTGACGACAAATGTGAATAGGAATGAAAATAAATCAATGAGAGGAGATAAAAAGTTATATATAGACAACAAATAATAGAAGAAATAGAAATGAGCAAGAAAAATAGAAGAAAAAATGTAATAGAAAATAATATGAATGAGCAGGAAATAAAGGGACGAGGAGAGAAGGAGAAAAAAAAATAGTATGTGACTATCTTTAAAAAACTACGTTAGATATTTCATGCCGCTGCAAAGGTATTGTGCATCCGTTGCTCCCCATCCTCCGTGTGCTCAAGAGACGTGTTCGCTAATAGACTTGTTAAAGTCAGGGAGACAGAAGTGCAGCAGAAAATGGACATATGATCAGCTGAGAATAGCGCGCCATCATTAATACATTAGTAACGGGGCGCGTAACGTCACGTGATCTTCAATGAAGAACGAAAATAGTTTGTAGGAGAATGATGATAAATGTACTGTGTCGGCACGCCAAACCAATCTATTCGTGCATTTTTTCAACTGTTGGTTTAATTAAATTGTTGGTTTATTTGTAAATAACATTCCTGTAGCTCACTGGTTATGCACACCTATTCTAGTTTCTTGTTTGATGAACTCTTATATTCTTTTAAGCCGGTGGACATAATTTTTTCTATTATTGGGGGAATTTGTTGTTCTGGTCATTAACATCAACACAGAATTTCGTAGGGAAGATCGCTAAGACAGTTGGTTGTCTACATAATACATGATCTGAAAGTGGACACCAGAAATGGTAAACAACTGTCGAGAAGGCTGTGGTGGTACTTGATTACCTACATTGGCAGGCATGATAGTTGATGATCATGAGTGTCAAGGGAAATGCGCATCGAGGTTTGATTTTGTTAAAATTGTAAAGAGTAATTGACTCTCTGAATATTAATGGTAGCGAAAACTTTGTATTGTTACTAAATATAGTAACAGATGAAGTGTTACCCATACACACTCTCTCTCCATCTCTCTCTCTCTCTCTCTCTCTCTCTCAATCAATCAATCATCCTTCAACCAACTAAACGTTCGTAACTCCAAAACAAGCTCAAATATACAACAGAATCGTCGCCACCGATATCACCAGAGATATCGGTGGGACGGCCAAATCAACCCGAGTCACAAGGCCCCCGACAATCAGCGGTGCCCCCATTTCACAGATTATCTCTTCCAGGGATCACTTCTCTTGTGATCTCCACATCTTTCTGGCTATGTCCAAGCCACAGAGCAGGTATCCCTGCTCCCATTTCTAGCTTTCTGAGTGAAGCACTGCTGTGTCCACATTCATTATCATCATCATCATGTGCCATACAGGTTGGCGTAGGCGATCATGTCCTTCCACAATCTTCTATCTACAGTGCATCGTATCAGTTCTGTTGTTGACTGTTTGCCTTGCCATGACACCAAGCTATCCAGTATTTTCTCTCTTTGTAGTCCGCGATATCTATTTCCTTGTATTTTGCCAGTTGTAACCGAGTATTCCAACTTTCCTCTTCTCATGATGGGCCCTAAAAGTGTTGATTGTTTACCTTCTGATGTATTTTTTTAGGAGCTCCCTTTTGTGTTGGCCTCTTTGAGAATTTCTTCATTGGTCTTTTTAGCTGTCCAGGGAACTTTCAACATTCTTCTGAGAAATCCCATTTCTGTGGCCTCTAATCGTCTTTTCATTTGTTTGTCCACTATCCATGATTCGCTTCCATAGGTCAGAATTGTTTCTGATAGCACTGATGAACTCTCTTTCTCACTTCTATTGACATAGATTTGTTGCATAAGATATTTTTCATTTTCTGAAATGTGTCCACATTAGTCGTGATTAAACTTCATCAACCCATTAACCCATCTTCATTATGGATGTTGCTTAATTAATGTGATCTTAGCAAAATGACCTTGGCAAAAACTAACAACAAAA